>JARDYJ010000246.1:0-22500 GCA_029215755.1 Spea hammondii
ATATATTTCTGTATAGATATATATGTGTATACATGTATGTGTGTGTATGGATGTATGTACGTACATATACATGGATGTATATGTGTATGCATGTATGTATGCATACACATACATGTATACATGTATGTATATGTATGTAAATATATATGTGTATGTATGTATATATAGGTATGTATATGTAGATACGTATATATACGTGTGTATACATATTTGTTTGTGTATCTATATATATGTGTGTATATATATGTATATATGTGTATGTATGTATATATATATGTACATATGTGTATGTATGTATGTATATATATGTCCTGATGAAAGTCAGTAATGACTGAAACGTCGACTTGACTTTGAATAAAATGAAATTGTCTATTTAAAGACCTGGAGTGCTGACCATCTTTTTGAAAGTGTTTTACATGGAAACTGCTGGTTACTAGCACCGGGCTTGGAATATTTGGGAATGGTGTGCAATGGACTCTGTGAGTAAATATATATATATCTGTATATGTATTTATATTGCTGTCATGATTCACATTAGATATTGTATGACAAAACTATACAATAATCTTCATGCATGGCAACATTTAGAGATATGATTGTTTAATCATAGCCTTGTTGCAAAACCTTACCTTATAACTGGACAGTTTATCAGTGGGTAGTTGTTTGAGAATGAGTAGTTAAAATGTATGTAACATCCTGCTCTTTGCAACCTTACGTGGTGACTGTGAATTAGATATTCTGTTTTAATGTTCTGCTTTATTGTCTCCGTTTCCAAATCAATTTCGGATAAAAAAAACCTAGAAGCAAAAGTACCACAACTGATGTGTCAGCTTTCACCTAGTTTGATGCTGCCCCTGAAAGAAGACTCACAAATACATTGTAGTGTTTGGATGCCAGAATACTTGAATGGATAATGTAACAATTGAGTGACAGGAGACAAAGTTGTAAATTATTCATATTCAGAGGAAAATCATGTTACTAGTGGGGTACCTCAGGTATCTGTATTGGACCCATACTTAATGTTTTTAATAACAATAAAGACTTTGCGCATCTGGTCTGCATCAGGGTACATAGTGTTGGTATCACTGACAACAGAATAGAGGTGCTTGGGAGTTATTATTTGTAAGAAAGATGTGGTTATATCACTTTACATCATATTCTAAATACAGAGACATTAATATGTAGTTGGTGCCTCCTTGCAGCTGTAACGGCTCCCACTCTTCTAGTGAGGCTTTCCACGAGATGTTGGGAGTTTGTGGGAATTTTTGCTCATTCATCCAGTAGAGACTTGTGAGGTCAGACACTGATGTTGGATGGGAAGGCCTGGCTCGCAATCGCCGTTCTAACCGGTCATGCTAGAAGAGAAAGGGGTAGACAAAGAACCACTACTGAGTTACTCAGAGGAAAGAAGAAAATACGCACTTTGAAGATGTTGTAAAATAGTATTTATTATTTTTGTATTGAAGCAGAGTCATTACATAATACTCCTGGAAAGCTTTGTGTACTACATTATCCAGGTTTTACATATAATTTCAGATACTGTTAAGTTGCTGCTTAACCAGTACACACCAAGTGTTCCTAATCACCCTATTTACATTTGGTAGCACAGTTTTGCTTAAGTTAGCAAGTGATTTTCAAAGGTGTTCTTCCGCTTTTTTTTCCCCGTGTAGTTACCTCTTATGTTAAGCTGAAAGAGAAAAGAGAATGATTAAAAAAAAATCCATAATTAAAAATGTTATTCTTACATCATATTCACAAATTTTATACACAGGCTATGCATTAAATGCTACAGATTATACGTAAGCTATTTTTAAGCATTAATGCATATGCCTTTGTATTTCTATTATGAACATAACATACAGACAAGAGTTACTGTGACACAGGTAACAAAAACCAAGTAAAGAATGTTTGTGCTCTAGAGCGCTTCTCATAAGCAGCAGTGTATATTGGCCTAGACTGGTTGGGGAAGGGGAGTAAACAGTAATGTAAAACACCGGGCAGGCCCCTACCGGTCCAGTTACCCTGTTGATGACTCCACATAGCATGCTGTAGCTAATGCCACGATATGACATCATATGCCACGATATGACATCATATGCCAGTGCACAGTAGTAAGGATGACTGCGAGTGTACGTATGTTACGCAACAGTGCTCAGGACACACACACTAGGGAGTGCTAGAAGTCAGGAAAATATGAGGAATTGGACCTACAAATAAAATGATCACAATTGTGTAGTCAGCACCGTATATAAATGGGAATACAGCAATGTTCTAATAACGACTGTGCACTATATTGTAATTTAGAAGATTGTTATGGATTTGGATAATTGTGTGTTATGGTATCATACCTATCGATGAGAGAATCTCTCATGCTGGTAGCGATGGTACTAGGCTGTGCATCACTCAGCTTGAATACACTTTCTATAACGGAGAGCTCGGTGCTTGTTGTATCCAGGCCACAAAATGCACACCAATCATTAACAACCATTCCTGAAGCAATCACTTCGCTGCCTCGGTTTACTGTACCAGCCTACAAAACAAAACACAACACTTTCATGTTTCATGTTCATACGGTTTACACAGAGTGGTTCACTTTTTATGACTAAAAAAAGATATTGGAAAAATAATTCAGAAATCTAAAATCATTGACAGGTTTTTCAGGGAACGTCACACAAAAGCAAGTGCCTACCCGGCAGCAGGTATTGACAGGAGGGTAAAAAGCAGAGAATTCAACATCCGGTTACAAATGACAGTGCCATGCTATCAGACGGCAAACACTTGGTGTAGAAAAGTCCCTTGAACACCGGGATTTTATAAAGTTTCGTTGCATCATTCCCTGAAAATGATTTGTGCATAAAAGGCTTACCACGAGGGGAACTTGTAAGAGAGAAGACAGCTCATCTTGATCCTCGATGGATGTTTTGGGATGGACTAAACCTCCTTGATTACTAAATGCACAGTAACTTCCAACGAGAACCTGTTCGGCGACTGTTTGCCTAAACACTTCCACTTTTAGGACATCTGCCAATATCTCCTCCGTTTCCTGCAAATAAGTTAAAAGCAATGAGTGGGGAAAAAAAAAATACATCACTTATTTTCATGCAAATCCTACAACTATAAGTATGTTTGTATAAACAAAATACATCACTCTTATTTTCATGCAGATTCAAACATTATATGTTTGTATAATTAGCATCAACACCAGCGAAGCCCACTGGAAGAATCTTACTGATAGAATTTCTAATGAAAATGATGTACGCTAACGAAGGATATTTGAGAATTTCGGCAAATAAAATGTTCTATAATAAAGTTTGAGAAAACCCTAAGCGTTATTATCAAGATTTATTAAAATATTACTATAATGCTTAACATTTTCAGCTATTCCTGCTCCGGGGGTGATAGGCATGCAAATTGTAGAATACACTATATACGATGGGTCACAGTTATAAGGAGTAATCTCATAGGAAAGCACTTAATACGCACCAATATGCAGACGTATTTTACTGGTTACTATGGTGATTACATATTGCAGCTTAGGCTTCACAGGCGACTGTAGCTTTTAGAGGCGATACATACCCTGTCAAGGTCTGGATGGACAAGGGCTACATAATCGTTACACGCGATGACGTTTCCCAAAGCAGAAAGTCTCTCTTCCACTCTTTGGATCCGCACCGAGTCCGGCAGACTGTTTCTAATGTGCTGCAGCTCTTGATCTGTTGTATTGCTCGGTACTAAGAGACCATTACGGTTGCCTAAAATAAAATATATTAGGAGAGTGTGGTGACGCACAAAAAGCCATCTCACGTTTCAATAAGAATATTTTTTGCTTCCATTCTGATGCCTGAGAGCCATCAAAAAACATTTTACAACACGAGGAAACTTTGATGCTTGCTTTATAATAATACAGATATACCTGGAACAGAAGAGTTAGTAAGAGATTACAGTTCTTCTATCCGCACTTGAGTGATAACGAGCGAGTGTTATCAGAGCGAAATTGGGAATAATCCTGAAAAGGAGGCACTGTATTGAGGCTGACGGGCCGGGGACCAGAGATATGACATCATTACTCACCAACACACATCCTGCCAATAATTCTGCATCCCGCTATTGAAGCATGTACTACAGGGACAGTCTCAGAAAGCTCTCCTTCAAACACACTGCAAAGGAAAGCATTTGTAATTAAAAGGCAGAATGTTAGATTTAAAGACATCACAGCCTTACCAGAAGACACAGGTTAAATATGACAGTGGCAAACGGTTACTTTTCGTTGTACAGTTATGGAACGGCAGCAAACCAATATCAAAAAAATAGTGATGACATCAGGACACTACGGGGAACGTTCTACATGCAAGCGTTCAATCCACTCATGGTTTCAAGGGTTTATGCCAATTGAGAATTGAGAGCCATTTCTGAAGGGTGGTCCATGAGTAAGCGCATAGAGTTAAGGAGGTGACTCCCTTTTCTCCTGGAATCATCAGGTCTGTGATGCCAAGCGGACATTTTTCCTCCATACGTTGCTCAGCATTGCGCAAGCCGGTTCGCAGTACACAAGGTATCCCCGCCTGAACCAGAGTGTCCTAGAAGTAAGTTTGTGCGCTGAATTCTGTGACACAGCAGCTCGTGTGAAGAGAATTCTGCAGCCCGCGCAGAACGGGAACATTATATACCCAGTGGATATAATAAGTTGCATTCTGTGGCTGTACCAAGCCTTGTGACGGCGATTCTAAAACATACAACGTAGAATCTCAAATACTCGAGTCATCGAGGGACAAAACGAAAACGACTTCTATTCAGACGCGGATACACAGGACTCCTGGCCCGTTTCTGTTCCTTGAGTCCTGGCGTTACGCAGCGCCCAGGAGGACTGCAGTGCGGCAAGGCTGGTTTATACGGATTGTGGGGTACAGGGTAGGCTCAGGCTGCAGTCACTTATTCACAAAAACAACACAATAAGGTTACGTCTTAGCTGGGAACTTTATACACGAGCAGAGCCCAGAGACGCTCAAAATATTAACTCTAACAGCTCATCATGACGCTTTTTACGTGTTAACCTAATGGCTCCAATAAATCCTCATGGAGTCCCTGATTGACACCTTTATTCAAGCAGGGACGCCAACCATAACATGCAGGCAGCAAAAGCTCCGACTTGGAGTTTTATACACAGACTGCGTGGCCCTAATAATCTGCCCCTTCACCCAAAAAACCCCGGGACTGGGAGCCAAACTCTGACAGCGCTCATGGATGGTTCTGTTTAACCAAAAATGTACCAACATGGAATAGAATGTATTTTCCAGGATAGTAGATCTCGTAGATTTATCTGTAACCGAAGCGATGTGTGTTAGAGAGACGGTGAGATGTATGTACATAGCGATCAGCATCTATGGACCCTGCGGTTCCTCCGCTCACCCCATACCTGTAGAAGTTTTCCGATCCTCCGATCGCCACCAGGCAGTAAGTGTTAGTAAGTTTCGCGAAACACCCGATCTCGTTGTTGTTTTCAAAAGAGGCCCGGACTGCCATTTCGGCTTCGTTGAAGACTTTCTCTCGCTACAAACACAAAAACTAAATTAGAGGCCTCCTGGCGGAAAAACACATCGGGAACGGCTTCGTTATCAGCAATAAACGCATTTCTGTACAGCGACTTACCGCTCGGCGCTAACGATTAAAACCAGCGAGCTCGGTCTCCTCACTGTGGTAGTAACTATCACCCACCTCTCAATGGGTCAAACACGTGGCCAGCGTGAGCTTCTGATCCTCTTCCGGGTTGCGTGCAAAGGCTGCCGAAGGACGCAGAGAGCGTCGAGCGAAGGCAGCCATTTTTCTTGTGGGCAAGTTTGGAAATGCATAGAAAACTCTTATTGTATACCTTTTATGCCAGTTTACTAATATTTGCGGAAATATTTTTTTTATTTACGCAGTTGCTCTTGTTTTACGAAGCACAAACATCTCTAGACTGTTTGGGGCACCAATAAGCTGCTTGGGGCAAAGGTGGCTTTACCAAGCATCATGCCCCACAGTGCCACCTTTACCCTAAATAATTTGTGAGTGCCTTTGCCAAGCAGCTTATCAGTGCCATCATAACTCCCAAACAGCCTGTATTTGCCCCCATCTTGTCAGTGCCCCAAACAGCTTATCTGTGCCATCATTGCCCTCAATTTCTGTGGCTTCTTTGCCCCTTGCACCCCTTTCAACACACACTCTGGCACACATATGTAAACACAGTTACTCATACTCACTTACACACACACATACACATCCATTCTCTCACACCACTTCTACTAACACACACTCCATCTCACACCACTTACACATGCACGTTTACACAAAATTACACGTATAAATAGACATCCTCATACAAAGAAATAAAGAAATAAACATACATACATACATACATACATACATACATACATACATACCTACCCCTGGCCGCCCCCGCTTACACTGTGTATCCTATATCACACCCGATATGTTCAGGTCTCCCCTTGCCCATTTAAAATAGAGGGAAATGGGAGGGATTGGTGTGTGATAGGCGTGGCGGGAATGATGTGTTGTTGGTCAGTGTGATGGGAGTGCGTTGTGATAAGTAAAAGGTGTGAGTTATGGTGTGTGATAGATGTGAAGGCAGGTAGGCGTGAGGGATGGGGTGGTGATGTGTGATGGGAGTGAGTTGTGATAGATGAAGTGCTGTATGTGATAGGTGTGATAGGAGTGAGTTGTGATAAGTAAAAGGTGTGAGTTATGGTGTGTGATAGATGTGAAGGCAGGTAGGCGTGAGGGATGGGGTGGTGATGTGTGATGGGAGTGAGTTGTGATAGATGAAGTGCTGTATGTGATAGGTGTGATAGGAGTGAGTTGTGATAAGTAAAAGGTGTGAGTTATGGTGTGTGATAGATGTGAAGGCGTGGGGTGGTGATGTGTGATGGAAGTAATATGTGATAGATGAAGTGTTGTGTGTGATAGGTGTGATGGAAAGTCAGTGTTTGTTCCGGTGAACCTGCCTGGAGTGTTTTATTACGTGGAAGGTATCCTGACTTCGGCTCATCTGACTACCCTCTTCTGGCTTTGTTTTAGGACTACAACCATGGACTGTGCTATTATTTGTATAATAAAGGTATAATTTTACCACACTTCTCCCCTCTCTCTCGTTTGTGGCTCCTAACACATATGGGAAGTAATTAAAGTAATTATATAACCTTTAGCTGCAAAAGCAATGATTTTCTTTTCTCCACGGTCTCCTTATTGTGACAGAATGAGCTGTAATACAGAGACAGCTCCAGCCTGGCAAACAAAGACAGCACAGGCAGGAACTCCACTGTGTAATTAATCCCATCAGTAGGGTTGCTGCCAGGGGATTAAAGGTTGGGTTGAATGCATGTATCTGTTAATTTATGTTAATGAAGTTCTGTGGCCATATCAGTCTGTGTTTTACATCAATAAAATTGTAATTTTTGCTGTACTCAGTTCAAGGTAGTTGTGTCTACTTATTGGGTACACATAGCAGGGTTCCAAGGTGCGCATGCTGGCCGGCGCTGGAAGTGATTCCGGGGACAACAGGAGGATACTGGGTGATCTCTGGGAGTTACTACAGCTCTCTCTTATTCAGGCCTTATTTTTTATTTTTATTAAAATCAAACATTTGGTACAGATACAATATTTCTTATTCACAGTACTTCTTTCAAATTTTAGGATGTTTCATAATTCTTTCTAGTATGCAACACAATGTATTTATGATTTATGTCTAAATACCATGCATCTCAAAACATTAGCTAGTATGGCTGACTTCCAAATGCAGGGATATTACTTACTTGCGTTGAGTAATACTTACAAGAGAAACATTGATACATATTATTCCTTGTAAGTTATTTCACTAAATCATCATCATATGTTGACGTCTCTGGCAGCAGCACTTTATTTATCTATTGATTTATTATTTATTGATTTGTGTAGCAGCATAATAATATTTCACATAATTGTCCATAATTGTCCATTTACTTTATAACCTGATGTTTCCTTTCATATAGCGTTCATTACATCTTCCTCCCCTCTGTTATTTAGTGAAAATCAGGGATTTTTCTGATATTTACAGCAGCCATGTCTCTAGCGCTTCACTTTGATGATGATTTTTAATTATCGAGAAGTCACATATAAAAGTGTTACACATTTGATAAAATTTAACAAGAAATAAACTATTGTTATAAAATTGATAGGTATAATAAGAAAGTCATGTGTATTGCCAGTAAAATATAATTCTCTGTATCTGCCCCAGAGGGTCGGTGTGAAAGAGCCACAGGTAGCCACTTCCCCCACCGCAGCTTGCCTTATTTCCTTTAACCGGCTTTATTCCTTTCTTAACTCAAACATGAATATACAACGCAAGCTCACCGGGCAACCAAACCTGGGGCATGGCTGTTATGTCACTAAAACTGACTGTTCTGGCTGTCAGATAAACTCTTTAAATGTTAACTGTATATTTACTATCACATGTCGGGAGATAAAAGTAGGAGATATGAAAGACACTCGTCACTACTTTGTTAATTTGTCCCATCTTTAGTAGATTTTCTGTTAGTCCCCTCTAGTTCTGAGGCAGAGATGCCTTTGTCCATCGTAGGTTTATTTACGTACTAAATCAAATCTGCTATAAATTTTTTCTGGTTTGTACTTTGTAATGAGGTCTAGTTTGCTGTGTCCTAGAGTCATTCGTTTGTTGTTCATGTGATCCTCCTTGTTTTTAGCATTGGCTGGATCACTTTTTTTATGTTGTGATTCGCAGATTTTATTTAGCGCTAAGTCACTTTTCATTTTCGGTGAGGTTTTATTTTCCACCTGCAGAGGTTTTTTCTGTAGAGCACCAAACTTGGGAGTCAGTGGAGAAGATGTTGTTGTGAGGCTTTTGTCGTTAAGGATTGGAGTTGACTTTGATAAGAGTAATTTCTGCATTGCCAGCAGGTTATTCCTCTCAGTGTTCGGATCTGATTGGCGACGCGCTTCGTTCAAAATATCCACATCTGGCTGTTCACTAAATTTTCGGCCATAATTAGTTCCATGTGTTTTATCGTCGTAAATGATGGTTACTGCTTGGTTGTTAGAGAAAGGTGGAGTCTTTACACTCGACTGACTGCCAGAATTAGAATTCGATTCAACGGAGATCTCAGGAACTCGTTTAGGTATTGGGGGAGATTTCTTGACAGCCCACCGGTTCCGTAAGATTCTATTTCCAGCTGCCTTGGGGTTTTCACTCTCTATGCAAGTAAAGTAATCGGCTTCCAGGGAATCTGCGTATAAGCATCGGAATTCCCTGTCGAAGACTTCAACTATATTTCCTTTGAAGTAGGTCACCATGTTGCTGTGGACGTGGCTTGAAAGCCAGCTGAAACTAAGACAGGAGAAGTGTATTTTAGAATGCAACCGGCAATATTTTAACTTTACAATCTGTAAAAACCATGTTTCTCTCTGTTTTAAAATTTATACAAGTTCTATCCAGCACAATCACATCAGCACCGGTGTCAACCATTCCACTGATCACGTATTTTAATATTTGGGAAAATACACAAGGCACAATTTCTACAAACTTTTTAGTTTACAAAAAGAAAATACTTCTCAGCTTTGGGAACAAACAGTAATCACTAGAAGACACGCTTTTCCTAGTAGTTCATACAAACCTAAAATATCAAGATCAATACCATATAAATTGTAGTGCTGATTTTGTTTTAAACTTCCCTACCTGTATGCCCCGGCAATAACATGTTCACAATCAATGATAATAAACTTCTCCAGAAGCTGGCCAGAGAATTTCTTTCCTGATTTAGTGCAGTAAGTATCGCCAGTCATCGTACGGATTTTCATGTTCTAAGATTGAAAGAAGAAAATGTTAAATGAAACATTCTGTATTATTACATATGTTTCTAATAGCTTGGTTTCTTAAGGTGTTACACAATGTAACATGTTGGATCATTTTGAATCTTGCCAAGCTCAGTTTTAAGGTTTTTATTCAGCTCGGGAGAAACATGCAGCAACTTGGGTGCATTGCTTACCTCACCATGAGCTCACCAGTTGAACCCATAGATCAGGCCTGGGCAACCCAGAAAGCAGCAAGTTTAATGATAACCTTACATCACAACCTTACATCACATCCTCTCACCCGACTTTCGGTTATGTCCGAAGAGATGTGGATTAGGAGAGAGAAGAAAGAAAAACAAGAAGATGTGAGATACGGAAATGGAAGTGGCCCACAGAGAAAGCAGGGAGAAATTCAGAGAGCATTAGTAAGAGAGAGTGAACAAAAATGCGTGTGTGAGAGTGAGTGTGAGAATAAATGTGGGCCTTTGACAACAAACTTTGTTCCTGAATTTTAAATGACTCCCAAGAAGGGGCAGAAAACTGAATTCATTGTCCGAAAATGAATTGGCCAAAAAAACCCATAAAATGAGTCCAAATAGTTTTTGGCCCATTTGCACACATCTATTAAATAGTATTTTTTATTTTATAATAACATTAAAGTTTGCCTTTTGCATTAAAATACAGATGCCCTTCATAAACTAACAATGATTTCTACTTACCGAAATGTGAATTTTGTTGAAGCCCAACTTTTCATACATTTCTATAAAATAGATAATGTTTATTTCATCAAGTAAAAGGTAAACTGGGACTCGTCTTTTGGTGGCTGCTTCGATAAGATCACATAAAATCTCTACATCTGTGAACAAATCCATCACCACTGCAATAACCTGGAGATAGAAAGCTCATTAAGCACATAACATATATAATCCAGTTTGCCAACCGTGTGGTATTTTAAAAATATATCATAAACCAGAGGAAAACATTTGTTTTTGTGACGTATGGATAAAGACATGACTTTAATAAAATGCATTATGCAACATATTAGTTTTTGATTGTAGTGAGTGTAATGGAGCGAGAAGTTAAGAATATAGGGTATTTTATCTAAATGATTTCATTTATACACATTTTAATGAGCTGTATGGTTCTTAATATAAGTTTAGTCTACACCCCTTCCCTTTCTTCTGTCTTTTTTTTTACGCAGCAGGACTCTCTCTCACATACTGACCTCCCTCTACCCCGCTGCTTTTGTAGAGAGAGATCAGAGGAGACCAGGAAGTGTCTAAAGAAGGTAAGTGAACAGGTGGGGGCAAACAAAAGGCAGGGCAGAGTGCACAGACAGGACTGACTGACAGAGATAAGAGCATTTTTGGGCAATGAATTTTGTTTTCAAAAGGGTAACAAATAAGCTAAAAAGGAAACAAAAATATTCCAAAATTATTTTGAGCCCTGTGCACAAGTGTAATATACAATATATGTCTGAATGTGTAATCGCATCAGATCCACACTGTGTCTGCGAATGGCAGAAATAAAATGTGGCCACCCTAGTCCTCACTGGTAGAGGCATCGCTACTCTCCTGTGATGTCTCCCTAACAGCTTGTCTAAGCCATCTTTACCAGCAAAAAAGATTAATATAAGAGTAAATACTGGTGGTGTGGAGAGGGTTTGTCGGCGTAGGGAGGCCCAGACCATTTGGGCTTCAAAACTACTGATGGCAGCACTGGGGACCGGCAAGCTGGCAGAAAATGTGAATGCATATTTTAATGGATTGCTGTGTGCATGTGTGCCTCCAACATCAAAGGCGGAAAGCCCAGGCCCTGTCTCAGTCAGACAGACAGTCCTCCAGTCTTCCAGGTAAACCTTCACTGCTTTTAACGCATTGCATTATGACTTCACCCTTTGTAGCTCTGCCCTCACCGACACACAACTATGGCCGGCATTTTCTTATTAGGTCAAACCAGGATAGATCAAACCCCAGGACTTCATTATTTCCATTACACAACATTGAACTATGTCTATTTAATGTCATTTGCATACAAATATTTATATGTGATTCATAAACCTTCTGAGAAGATTCCGAGTTTCACGGTAAATAATGACTCACTGAGACAACAAATACAATTTATCTCCGTGTGCTTTGTTGATACTTTCCCTAGCAGCAAGCAGGAGAAGTCTGGACTTTGAAGCTCATGTATATAAAGCCTCCTTCCTCAGAATAATTCAAATCCATTTTAAATCGGTCAATGGATCAATGAACGCTCACGTGGAACAATGTAGATATTCTTTCTGCCCGAATGTACACTTAATCATCAGGTACTATGACGAGTTCTGTTAAGCTTTTGGAGGCCATGGTAGCAGAAAACATGTTTTTTGCAGCCTTTGTACCGGTGGAAATTAGGATGACCAGACATGAACATTGTAAATGTTGGGCCGCATGTAAATGTTTGTTGCCTTATATGATGCATAGGTCTCTTCATTCATAGACTAACACATAAAGAATTATGTTACTTGTCATCTTAGTGGAGGTTCTTCCCCTGCTTCTCTCCTGTAGGTTACATGATTCTAATTTTGAAAACCGAATTGCAACACGCATAATTAAAAATAACTTATTAAAATGTATGGAAAATTAAAGCCAGGGCTGAGTTAAGTCATCTACGGCATTACAGAAATAGGAACGGGGTGTGTAATTATTTCGAAATTTAGCAAATCATACCAGGTAAAGCAGAGATTACCGTTCACTTAATACAAAAGACAACTGGCGATCTGCGTATACACAGTAATGAAGAGAAACTGTGTATGATTCTCTCACCTCCATATATTGAGAGATTATGAATTAACATTTGTTTTAAATGTGTTTGTTAATTATGATAAGTTTCAACAAAATATTTAACTAATTTTGTTAAAAAAAATAACTAAAGTAGATTTATAAACTATTTCGTGGAACATATTTAATAGCAACAGGACCGGGGGCAAACATTAGCTGGATCCAAGTACACTATGGGATTTAACAGATAACATGCGTAGGGTGGTTTTATGTCAGAGAGCTTGCAAGCTTGCCCCTGTCACAGCGGACACACAACACTATGCGGACCATAATGTATCTGGACCCACAACGGGGACAAATCTTCAGTTAATGACTAATGAATAAATTCTTGTTGGGCATGCTTGCACTAGATTACGTTATCCTTTCGCAAGTATCGGAAGATTAGTTTAAAGATACTAAATTTCTTTATTACTATGTATTGATTTAAATAATGTGATCTTATTCTTCAGTGCCGTACAATTACCAAATAATTAGTCTAGTTTGTGGTGGTTAATAGTCCACGCCTAGTGCCTGATCCTTATTCCTCTGATACATTTTGTGCAATGGCTTCAAAGGCTTTACACATTTTACCATAATGATATATGATATGGTCAATCAGTACCATCACCCACCCCAGAAATAAACGATTTGGCTTTTAGACACAACAACATATAAAGCAGGTCGTCAATGTATATGTATTTACTGTAGGCTGTCAGTATACTTCAATGCATAGATCTATGTGAATATTCAGCCTCAATAACAACATACTTACCGTCTTTGCTTTATTTATCAGCGACCGTATCAAATCTTTGATAACGTTGGATCTATGCCTTTGGAAAATAACTTGCACCTCTGTCCCTTTGGTTCTAGTGGCCAGCGGAAGCTCGGGCCACCCCAGCTCAAGTGCTGGGGCATCAATATCTGACATCACAGGAAAGTAAGTTCCAGATGTTAGCTCAGAAGGACAATTGTCACTAAAGGAGGTGTTGGTTCCATCGCCATCCAAGACAGAGTCATCAGACACTCCATTAACATTTGCACTTCTGCAAATAAAATCAATGTCCAAGCTTGATAGGAAAGGTAGCTCCTTCTCATCACTCAACACCTGGAGGTATCCCTTTTCTCCATGTTCCAGCAAGGCATCGGTGGCAAGGCGAGCTGATTCGTTATAATTTAGGACAAACGGTGAACTTTGTCTCCAGGGGCTTTTAAGTTCTTCTACTCTGCTCCTAAGTTGCCCAGTTGTTCTTAATCCTCTCCTGGCCTCTGGATTTTGCATCTTCAAAATTCAATTCACAAAATGAAATCAGAAATCATAAACGGAAAATACCCGCTGCCGCTTGGCTCTTAGATGTGAAATCTTCAATGAACGTATAAAGTATAAGGAGAAATTCAGTTCCCCGTTCACCTGCTTCAGCCCTGTTGACTTCTGGACAGTTTCTATTGAACTTCCTCATACCTACCGGAGCTTTTACCTAAACCCATATTCTTTGTAATCTCACAAGAGAATCCAGCCCTACCCCCATGCTACCTGTTTGTTGAGTTTTTTTTGCCTCCCAGACAGACGACAACTAAGGTGTTGTAATGTAACGTGTTCTAGCAGGCAACAACTGAAGATCGCTGACAGCACAATGCTGTTTTATAGAAGAATTCAAACATGAATTAATCGCATTTTATTTTAAGCCTAGTAGCACGTGCTTAGTATATAAAACTATATAAACTATATAAAACTATATAAACTAAACTATATAAAACTATATAAACTAAACTATATAAAACTATATAAACTATATAAAACTATATAAACTAAACTATATAAAACTATATAAAACTATATAAACTAAACTATATAAAACTATATAAACTAAACTATATAAAACTATATAAACTATATAAAACATTGAACACACACATTATATATATATATATATTATATATATAACAGGCATGATTTTCTCAACAGTGAGTTTTCTATTACCTTGGGTGAAGTGTGGATCTTACCTCATTATTTTGTGGTTTCGATCCATTTATACTTTGGATTTCTCTTTATCTTTTATCTCTTTATCTGTTTTTTGGAGATAAATATTATTGATTGATTTTTTGCTTTAACCAATTGATAGTGGGTTATTTTACATTTCTAGATAATTTCACATATATCTCAGAGTCACACTAGTGCTGTATCCTTAATCCTTTCTAAATGGTTTGCATGAACTTGCATGTATACAAAAAATATTAGTCTAAATTTTTATTTAAAGTATTTCAATGATGTTAACCTTATATATTATTATTATTATTATTATTATCTTGTATTTATAAAGCTCCAACAATTTACGCAGCCCTTCATACAATCCATATATTCAAGGGGGAAGGACGACACAAGAATAGACAAAGACAAACTGATACATTAGGGCCTTGCTTGCAAGCTTACAATGTAGAGTAATAATAAAGCATAAGGTAAACCACATATGTGACAAAAATATAGTGGAAATGAATACATGGTTCATTTTTCTGGGCAGGGTCAGCAAAGTATTAAGACTACTAAGTGCCACAAAACTTTGTTAATTTGTCATTTTTTAAAGCAATCCCAATAAAAAAAGCTTAAAACACATAAATGTTGATATACAAAACATAACGATACTTCTCTTATTTTGAATAATGTATGCTTTCGTGTTAGTTTGTGTAACTATGACAATTAAATATTGTTATTTCTATGTTTCAGCAAACAAGATTATGTTGCCATCAACTTTATAAGTAGCCTGCTAGAACATGTTACAGTATGAATAATTGAATAAGCATTTTTTTTATATATAACGGCTAATGCCAAAGGGATTATTTTCTGCACATTTTGAAAAATGATTGACTTTTAAAGTGATAGTTAATGCGCTGATGCTTTGCATTAATTTACCTCCTGGCTGCCTGCTGACATTGAATCAGCGAGTGCGGTGTTTGTATGCAGGTAAGCACACCCATAGGTGTGAGCGTAAATGTCTCGCTGGCAGTTGGGTTCAGTATTCATGTTGCTAAAAGTTGCTTTTAGAGCTTATAAAAGTAACTTTGTCTGTGAAGCCTTTAATGCTCTTGAAATCTCAAATATATATATTTTTTATGTTTTTTCTTAACATATTTTCTTTCAGGTAAATAATTTTAAGTTTCTTTTATGCAGACCCAATCCGCTTCCTGGTCTGAAACAGCCCGTGGGGAAATGAGAATGGTAGCTGAGTAAATGTATGTGGTTTACCCTTTGCAAAAGCATGGGGGAGTTCTGCAGAACCTTCAAATCCATTTGCCCACTTAGCTTGGGCAAACGTATCGGTGGGGGGCTTCATGAGCGTGCGCGGAAAGCAGTCCCACCGATTTTATCAGGCCATGAGGAAGGTGGAGAAGTCCTATATATACTCTATACTCACAGGAGTAAACATGGCCAGTGTCAGACTGTGGACACGTGAAAGCACCAGATCTGCCGTGGGAGCAGCAGCAAGATAAGTGGCACGGCATTTGCCCAATTTGGCAGGTGGCCAGTCCAGGTCCGAGGAAGGCTAAAGGTGCTGCCCTGGGTGGGGCATAGGACAGTCCCAAAGATAAATACAGAGAAATGTGGAAATGCTCCTTTCAGTTATTAATAAATACATTTGACATTTTATTGTATTGTTTTATGGGGATCATTGTTTTCTGCTTGATTTCGATTGGATTATGTGACATGACTTTATTGTTGTGTTGAGGCAGCAAAACAAACAGTGTTCGGGTTATATCAGAGCTTCTCATGGTCCATTGATATATCTACATCTTCATGATGAGCTGTCCCCGGCGCCTGAATAGAATCCAAAATACACATTCTATTGTTTGCTTGTAAGCAAATTTGGATTGCTTAAGGGGATAGCGATCCATACAAGCAAAAAATCCCCGGAGTGTTTCACTTAACACATCAAAGCAACTTTGCCGCGTATAAAGATAAACAGGACAATCAACAATTTGAAAAACCAGAAACATTGATGGTAAATAACCGAGGACTTTTATAATTTCAAAATCGGTCATTTTGCATGCATAGATACGAGTGCCGATTCATTTAACTGAAAGAAACCCTTCCACGGTTTGTTCCAAGGGAGAAAACAAAGCAAGAAGTTAGTGAATTAGGTTGTTAATCCCAGCTGTCATGCTGTTACTGTAATATAACATACGGGATAAGGGAAGAAAATCCAAAAATTAATCTTAACTGGGTAATTTGTTGTATAAAATTGTCTTTTGTGTCTAATTTAATAAACCAAAGTTAGGTTAGCAGGAGGAATTATTAATATGTTGTTGGTGAAGTACCCGGAAGAGAAATTCGACATGAAAGGGTAATAGTGTGATTATTAATGTTCACGAGGTACAGCAGAACAACAGAACGTACGCGCCTAATCATAAGCCGGCTGTCACATTATACAACATTCTTTATATGTAAATATATTGGATGATTTTAATTTTAATGATTTTCTTTAGGCACAGGTTCATTTCATATTGCAGTCACAAGTTTTGACATTTTAAACATTTTTTTTTACTAAAAATCTTGTGTGAGAAGTCTCAGTGAGGGTAATTCGGTCATTTGGGGAGCCCCAGAAGAACCGGCCCTTTCTCGGTCTTTTCCCAGAAAACCACTTGGAGCACCGGTTCAATAATGGTGGGAAGTACAAGGCACCTCAGGCTTCAACAAAGAATAAGATAAAGGGACGCTCCTCACGCATTGAATTATACGTTACACAGACTCAGCTTAGTCCTTGTTGCTCCTTTATAATGAATAACGGAGTCTGGGAGTTGAAACCAAACTCTGCTGCCAATTTCCCTTTAGTGAATAGACCGAAATGCCTTACTTAGCAGGATTTGGTGTTCTAATGTTACAACTTTTCCAAAGCAACTTTATAACTAAGTTACCGTGGAGTCAGTTGTCTGGCAGTAACTTGCTAAACTCGAATTTCTTCTACCTCTTTGACTTACCTCGTTTTGTTTAAAGATGGGTCAGGGTGCAGCACCAAATATATTTCTCTTCTGACCTAACATAGAAAGGTCCTCAAATCCGCTGCACGGGACAGGCCGATACGATACGTCTCTAATCGGATTCCCCGTGCTGTCTGGTTTTTGGAAAAAATATAGTTTTGTGGATTAAATTGAAATATAGACCCTCCACTGTGCTTCAAATCAGATGCGGACCTCGCAAAGTCATCGTTCCAAGGCTGAAAACTGAAATGCGCATGTTCCCGTTTCTACACCGCAACGCGTGAGAGACACGACTTACCCATGCGTGAGGGGGGCTGCTTTACTCCTGCAATGTTTGGGACAGATATTTCGGGATGTCAACTTGGGATGGCCGGGTGCGCTGCTTACCTGGAGAACACGCGGCACCAGGATTAACCTATTTTAGCAGAAATCAGACAACAATTGAAAAATCTAGTGCTAGAACACAAAAACCTAGCCTGTCATTATTTAGTACATTGCAGTCTATTTACTGCGCGAAGAAGATTATATTTATTATTCCGTGGGACTTTCCCTTTAATGACGACGCACACTGATTCATTTACAGTTACAACATCTGCTGCCAGGAAATTACGCTTAAGGATTTCACAAAAGGAAGTCTACAGCAGGAAGTTGCTGGGTGCATAATTATAATAAATTATAATAAATTACAATAAAGTACTAAACACTTATTTGTATGTTTTACACAAACCTGGGGACTTCCTCTCCGGTTCCTTATAGAAACCAGGAATGGGATTTGACTGAACTCATAGTTCATACTGAAATAGCCTCAAACGGGGGAATCTGTCGGCGCTTTAGAAATAAAGAATAATAATTATAATAACAATAATAATAATAATAATAGTCATTTATTTATTTGTGACTGTCGTGACAGTCTAGTTGATCAGTGACTGTCCACCTCCTGTCATCTGACTCAGTACCTGCGTGCAAAAGTGAGTCCATTTTCCCCCTTTGAGGTCACACTTATGTGATTGTGTTGCGTGATCAGTTGTTTATCTATAACCATTCTCACTTCCTCTATGTTTTATTCCAACATTTACTGGCAGGAACGTCCATTTAACGACTCACAATATACGCTTCAGAAGAACTATTTGGATTACATTGCACACAAATGTATTTAGATAACAAACATAAAAGAAACCAAAGCAGAAAAGACAGCCAGGAAATAAAAAAAAAAGTAACTGGGGAGGAAGAGAGGAAAGATAGGGGAAGATGTTTTGCCCCAAATGTTGCCTGTTTTACTTTGCTCATTGTTTCCAGCAGTGTCAGCTTTGTAGCATATGCTATAAAATGTTATTCTTCATGATCTACGCGCTGATTGCAGTGTGATTCTGAATGCATAGTAAATACATTTGAGATGTTAAATTGGGAAACTCTAAATCAGACGATCACATCTTTTTTTTAATCAGTTTTCATACATTTGCAGGCGCAGGAAAGGTAGGTAAGGCCCTCGGAATTACCTGGATTTCCTACGAAGTTAAAATTATAACGTATAATTGTGTGTTATTAGTTGAAGTAACCTTTTGTGTAAAGCAATGAATCAGTGCACGCCAGTAAATACTACTAATAAAAGCACTCTCTGGACACCATTAATAAGGTACCTGCATGCAGGGCCGGCCCGGGGCGAAGTTTGAAATGCCGAAATTGATAAATACTCCGTAGTATTGGTTTTCACAAAGGCCGCCTTATAATGAGGTAAAGCTTTACTGCTTTTACGCAAGCCACTTCTTAATGTTTTCTCTCCGTTTTGTCGCCACTAGAGGGAAGTCTCAAACCACGGCAAAATAAAGACAAGATTTAGGGGGTCTTTTCCAACATCAACAGGGAAGTTGACATTAAAAAAAAACCTCACAATAAAAATTCTAAATAACGCAACTGTAAAATGACTCACTTAGATAATACACAATAAAATTACATTTTTGGGTTTTTTTTGGTCCCATGATGAAGCCGATGCTTGGATCAGACATCAAACTAGCAGTGCTCCCACTTTCATGCCTTTCTCCATGTATTTTTGGAAACATGGCTGATCCAGTATCAGAATTTATAAATCTATTGGCTCTTTTTATTTTTCTATTTCTATTTGTTTTCTATGTATAAATCAGCAGGCACCTCGATCGGGAAAGTATGAGACAGGGTATAGTCACTGGTACCTAGTGATTCCCTTACTGGCCCATTTCCTTAAGGGTCTTAATATGCATTAAATAAAAGTTAGTGACCCACATTGCTTTATTCTGTTTTTATTTAACCACTTAATGGCCAGGCTGTTTATTTTTGTACCCTTTGCGACCAAGGCTGTTTTAACACTTTTGCGGCGCTCGTGTTTAGCTGTAATTTTCTTCTTTCCCATTTACTGAACTCACACAAGTTATTTATTGGGTTTTAAAATATGGTAAAAATTTTATATATATATATATATATATATATATATATGTTTTTATGAGTAACAAAGGGTAATTCATGGTGTTAAACTTTAGAACCAAGTATAACCTGCTACAGGTTAAATGCATTGCAGATATTTGGCATTGCGCATGTGCTTGTGTTATTGTGACAAGCGTTGCTTGTTTAATTGAATTTTGGCTTTGGAAATGGTGTTTCTCTGGACAAGTTTAATTTCTGGCTACATATCAGTAATAACAACTAATAAAGTGTACTTCCCATCAGCATTTTAATGCATATCAATTAGGTATACTTGGCATGTCGCGTTAACCTTCGTGAAAACCAACGAGAACCTCTTATTGCCAATGTCGTCCAAGGAGTAATGTAATTAAGTGTTTTTTTCCCTGTGATTTTATTTGTTAATCTTTTACCAGGTTCATGTGGGTTTTAAAACGATTTCCCCCAAAACAATAACTGTGTAGTAATGCTGACCAGGTCTTCTCCTGTTACAGTTGCATAATAATCTCTAGGCAAATGATGCGGCTGGGTTGGGAGGTGATTTGGGGTAGTGCCGAGTTCATTAAAGGGTCAGCTCCGGTGCACAAAATCCCCTCATCTCCAGGTTACTTCGCTCTGTAAATAGACGTGCTCCAGCATTGTAAAAACTGACTCCGGAACAATGGCTGTCGACCGCGTCGCCTAAAATATAACCGGTTCGCTTTAGAAGTATGCTTATCGTAGTCATGGTCGTTCACTTATGCACGCTCTTAATTTTGGTTATATACTGTGAATATAATTACAAGTGATCTATTGTGGACACACTCTGAGCTTTTTTCCATTACCTATATAATTTTAGCACTGGTACATTAAACTGTATTTGGGTTTTCCAGTCTATAGGTCAACCACAAAGATTTCATTGCTATTCTTATGACGATTAACAATACCTTGGAGACAGAAACATGGCATTTGCTTACGTATCCCCACCAGCACATCCAGCTTATTGTTATGGTGGAATAACGATCATAGAGAATTAGCAAGCGGGAGGTGTGCTGTTATATGTTTAATGTACATATTATTTGAAGAAGTGATGGTGTATTTTATGCGCAATCACAGAGGATTACCTAGGACTCCCGCCATAGACAAAGCTAACACCCAGATAATTTGACAGAGAGAAGGAAAATAGGAAACACCAGAAAAGCCTCCTGGGTTTCAGCTCCACGAATGGCTCCAATGCCGATACACAAGGTAACCACAGAATATATAATATTCCTTAAAGACCGCATGGCTAAGAATAACCATTCTCCCCGTTTCCGCTTACCCGTTGCAAAAATCTATTTCCACTCGTCTCTTATTTTTATGAAGTGCCAAACATTTTTGTGCCTCTATAGTATGGATTGCATTGGCTTTAAAGTTACTCCAACACAAAGTCCTTAAAAATATGTAAAATACTCGGGACCAACTCTGTTGGAAGTAACCTGAAATGTATTTTTTTTATATGAATTTGCCAATATATTCTATAGGACATCACAGAAAAATAAAGGCATTCAGCGTGAATTAGGGATTAAACACAATTTTCGTGCAGTATGGTCGGTAAGCCAAGATGCGTAAAGCCCACCCTCCCATTCATTTTTCCACGTATAATAGGAATAGTTAGATACACAGAGCAAAGTTTATTTTGGTCCTCGTATTTTCTCTCCCATTAAAAATAAATTAATCAGCGAATTCCTACACAGCTAAGCCCTCTCTATGTAAATAGAGCACAGCTGTCGTGAATTAGAAGGCGATATTGTCTCGCGTTTAGCTCAGAAGACTTCACACATAAGTAGACTCTCTAAAGCTCACCTTGCAACAAAAGCATCTTAAATAAACCGAGAAAGCTCTGTTTGCTTTGTAATGTTTTCACAGAAGTGGGATATACCTCACACTTATAAAGTTTCTTTATATGACTCATTTTATATGAAGTCGAAGCAAGGAAGTTTGCTTTGGAAAACAGAATTAACAAATTTGATTTCTTTTCAACTGGAAAAGAACCTGTTTCTGTCTATTCTGAATGTACGCAACCGGTGTCCGATCTCAGAGATATTTCTAAATGTTCTGTTTTGTCAGAGCGAAGAAATGTGCAGTGAAATTAAAACGCCACGTGAATGGTCTGAATGTACTGAAAACTTCATATTTTCAAAAGGTTAAAATAACTTTTAATAATGGTTTTAATAACCAGTAAGTTATAACGTAGGAGTTGAAATCATTAATAATAATAAAACAAAACTTAAAGCAGGGATTATTAAACTTGTTTAGGAACTGTTTGCTTGGGTTAATGGGTTCTTAATGCTTGAGAAATAGTGCAGGTTAACTTGAGGGGGAAAGAAGTGAATGAGCACATTATATCCAAAGGCTCCCGAGTGGAGACACTTATGATATTGGGTCAGATTTTTTGTATTTTGTATTAAAGCACTCATTCTGAGAAGCATCTTCCTAATACCTA
>JARDYJ010000246.1:30000-69082 GCA_029215755.1 Spea hammondii
TACTATAAATAAATAAATTCAAGCCTCTGTTAATGAGGAAACCGACCCAGATACTTTAAAAATGACAAGAGACCTACATGGAATATCAAATATTTAATTAATTATCATCATACAAGCACAGGAAAAATATCTCGCCAAACCCTAAACGGATGATTATATAGATATTTACACACACACACACACACACTGTAATGGGTGCATTAGGTCTTTTAAGGTCTCTTTCTTATTTTCTAATTATATATTAGTTCTCTTTAAATGGATCCGATTAACACGAGCTAGATTCAGTACAGTGTTACAAACTAACATATAATACAAATTCCTGAAACACTAACAATGATTTTGCCTTGAAGATGTGTCCGAGTAAAACAGGTAATACTGAGCAGCAAATAACGTGGAAAAGTTAACAAATTGTGTAATTAAAAAACTTCTAGTCTGCAGAGAAAACTAACTCCATGAAAACTTACACAACGGAGACTGGAATCGGTACTAGAGGATTGTTCGAGGGCCAATGTTCCAACACACAGGAGATCCAGCTAACTAAGACATCCATATTAACGTTGTAATTGTTTCCATCTCGTTGACACATTATTATTTTCTGTTTCCGACAGTATTAGCAATTATCTTTCATAAACTTGAAGGTGCAGATTGGTTTTGAAACCATTCCATGCCATATGAATATTTAACATATGTCCGGGTATCGGGTGCAGCCCCATCCGTTTTTCTTAAGGACTTTTTTTTTCTTAAGGACTTGTTCACAGCTGTAAACGTCTTCACCTTGGCAATACATGAAGTGAGAACGCCTTTCAATGAGAAGGGTGACATTTTGGAAATCTAGACTTATTTGAAAGTTGGCCCCATGATTTCATGGTTCCACTCTAAGTTAACTCAAAAGTTGTTAAAGTTTGTTTTTTTTGTATTTGTATGATTTTTGTATGGTCCCAACCTGTCTAAAAAACCTTTGAAGTCATCATGTTTACATGCATAATTTATGTAAGATAAGAACTCGTACAAACGTAGAACAAGTGACCCATTTACAGTCTAAATGCCTGTGTGCAGTTACAGAACTCGCCTGTTTTCACGTCAGAATAATCAGGAATGGAACGAAATGATCTCAATATATACTGTCCAGTGACACAACTGCACTCCAGTTAGCTCCTTAGGGTAGAACTTTAAATTACGATATATCAGTTACTTTTATACAACGCTTCTAAGAATGTATCTGTACCGGGCCATGTGAAGTATCTCTAGTCACGGGGGCGATGTTACTGCATTTGTATGAGTGAAATATTGCGTAGCATTGAATGCATCGCTGTTCTGAAAAGGGCTAATGGGTTTAATAAAAATTTGTCTGAGATTTAGGCAATTCCCTGATACATTTTATGTAAACCAATCCACTCCATGATTACAGATCTGTGCAGCCATTAGCTCATGACTTTCAGTAAAAACATTTTGGTTATTCTTTCCGCATCATTGAGGGGTGTACATGCTTTTTGATGCTCTAAAGCCCCTCGTCATTGTAGGTTGGGGCAGATGGCTTCAGGATGCTTTGAGGGTCATTCTCCACCAGGGGACGCCAAACTACTTCACCAGTCAGCAGGAGATCTTCGCCATTTAGTGAATCCAGATATTGGATCTGAAAACGAACAATAAACTTAAGGCACACCGAGTGTTTCCACTTGTAACGACATTCAAATACACAACGGACGTCAACACTCAACTTGCCTCCCTTCAACAGTGAGAACGAGGGAAAGGATTTCAGCGGAATGTGTGAATTTATCTGCGTCACTTATATATATATATATATATACTTTAATAGATTATTGCTTTTTACATACAGGACTGAAGCCTTATAGAAATATTTCCCAGCAGATCTGATTTGTTAAATACGGCAAAATGTAATTTAATTGGTGGAGTCTATAGCTATAAGAAGACGTAGCCTTTAGAACATATCAGTACACTATACATACATAAAAGTAACGGTATTGTCATGAAAAACACTTCAAGATACGTACAATGTGTTAACTAAACCATCGTTTTAATATCATCTTCTCACATCTCAAAGGTAGAAGGGAAAAATGATTCTGCCCAGTGTTAAGTTGTATATACAATTACTTAATCGTCTAACAGAACTTGTTACCTATCTTTGACAAGTGGATTAGTAGAAATTTCCAACCCTTATCCAGAAAACCTGAGTACAACTTCTCCGAACCCTCAAACTCAAAAACTAATCTAGAGCAAAACGAAGAAGAAGAAAACGTCCAAGCGGGTAACCAAGGAAGGTCCAGAAGCCTATTCCCTAACTTCTAACTCATTGGAAATCTATGCATGTTAACAGGGGTTATTTCTAACCAAAACTTGTCTTTTGGAAGAAAAAAAAAGATAGTCTTCAGCATTTTAGATAACCTTAATAGCAAAAGAAAAGGTCGAGTAACTTATCAATCTTAAGAGCTCAAAAGTTCAAATGGCTCATTTTTCCGCAAGAAAGGCAAAAGGTGCTGTGAAGCTAAAAAGGGTTAACGTCTGTTTTATGTGCTATAACAACTACACCTTTAAACTGGTTATATCTTTAAAAAATCTTTCACAAGAACCCCGTAAGAAGGATGGAGTCATTTGGGAAAAGATTACGTAACTCACAGGTGCTTTTGCAAAGCTACACAGATCAGCCCATGCAGAAAACGACATCATTAAAGCAAACCTTAGAAGGACCTAAAAAAATTCACACGAGACTAAACATTAAAACATTCTTTCAAACCGAAGGATTATTAAGCATGTCACAGGGCTGTTTATTTCATCTGACGGCTTTTAACATAACACGGAGAGCAAAAGCAGCGAAGACCCTGTGATGAAAAGTAAAGTAAAATAATACGAAAAGAGAAGTTCTCGGCGTGGAGGCAGAACGCGATGCCCTTACCCCGGGTCATCTAGCATATCCATATGTAAGTAATAAGAATACGAATCAGCGCCGGACAGAACTGCCCCCGGTGGATTGTTTACCACATGCCAGGTATATGCGTAATGCGTCTGTACATTCAACCGATTCCGGGGCCAGATGCTTCATATTAAATGGTAAATTGAGAGATACGTCTGTCATTATTAGCTGCCCTAAGTTGGAGCCGTTATGTGCTTATCCCCGAAATGAAACTCCTGCTAGAACTACATTATACGGTCCTGATATAAGTATTCTCATGGAGGATAATCAGGCTCAGACTGGCCATCTGGCAAACCCAGCAAATGCCTAGTGGGTCGGCGACCGAAGGCACCTATATTTATAGCCTTTCATATGCCTTTTACCTGGACTGGGGATAATACTCTACTCGGCTGGGCTAAAACATCAAAGTCCGGGACAAAAAGGATACTTTTATGTACCTTCAAAATGTAGCAGTTTTTATTGTCCACGCGTGAAAATATTAACGGTCATTCTTTCTTGTAGAGTCACTAAATTGTCTCTTTAAGGGGACAGTTATTTAAATCCCAGGAACGCAGCGTCATGCTTAAAACCCATGCATAGTCTACTGCCTGCCATCTTGCGCTCGATGGCTGACCATAGGCATGCTGTGTATGTATACATATATATATATATTAGACCTACATAAAATAGGATAATTTTCTGCAAATCAGCAAAAGCTACCATGTAAGTGTACTCGTGGGGGGAACACAAAAAAATGTCTTAGTGGACACAGATGTCACACAAGCCTAGCTCGCAATAATCCGCACGGGTATTCACATCCAAAGTAATTCTATTTCAATATAGCCTACAAAAAACACACCTTATTTCAAGCTTTAGATACAGAAATTGACAGTGACCAATTCTAAATCATCCTCAGATGAATTGGGGATGCAACGCAGACACAACAATGCATTGTTCACGTTTGGAGAGATCAAAATGAATAAAAGCATTTTCCGGTCCCCTGAAAAGAGAGCTCCTTTACCTGTTTCCGCACATACTCCACCATCAGTTCAAGTTGTTGAGGGTCTTCACATTGCTGGTTGAAAAGATTCCGCCAAAGAGATGCTGCCAGAACTCTGTCATCTGATATAATTCCCTAAAGTAAGCATAATTGTAATATTTATGCCCAATTAAAACAGAAAACGATAGATTGGTTTCTAAAAGGTAAAGCTGATCAGTTCAAGTAAATAAATCCATAAATGGAAATAGCGAATAAACACACGCAATGGTCTTTACCGATTACAAAAGAACGAGTTTCCATGTTTATGCCGATGGGACTGAAAATCGATAATTTTTTTATTGTAATATTGCTTCTGAATGCAGACTTCATTTCTCTTAGGATAATGCACTCCGAAGATAGACCCCGTCTGCCAGAAAAATGGTCCCACTACAAGATACACACAAACACGCACACGCATGCACACGCACGTATGTGTAGACACGGTACCTCGTCATATCCAAATATAGCAGCATAAAATATTTCAGTCAAAGCCCTCATGCTGTTCTTCAAAGCCACAGAATCAATCTGGAACACAAACATTTTACAAATCATTGTACGCATGTTCAGGGTTGACATATCTAACATGTTAACGCTCTTTAACCCCTTCGTGACAAAGGCTGATTTTACTTTTTGTACCCTTCGTGACAATGGCCGTTTTAACATTTCTGCGCTGCTCGTGTTTAGTTGTAATTTTCTTCTTTCCCGTTTACTGAACCCACACACATTAGATATTGTTTTTTTTCAGGACAAGAAGGGCTTTCTTTAGATGACATTGTTTTGATTGTATCATATTATTTACTACTAAAAAAAGTATAAAATATGGTGAAAAATTTAGAAAAAAATGACTGTTTCTAACTTTTAGTTGAAAAATCTTTTACTCATCTATAAAAGGTAATGAAAAAACCTGCTAAATGGATTCTACTATTTGTCCTGAGTTTAGAAATACCCAATGTTTTTATGTTTTTTTGCTTTTTTCTACCCATTATGGGGCAATAAGTACAGGTAGCGTTTTGCTATTTCAAAGCCATTTTTTCCAAATCTGGTAATTCTTCCCCTCATGTGCCATTTCGGGTATCTTTGAACCCGGCCAATGCAATTTACCCCATCAAATCATATATTTTTGAAAACTAGACAGCCCAGGGTATTCCAAATGCTAGTATTTTAACTCTTTCCATGCACCATATCTACCACCAGTTTTTGTCAAACTTTGCGGTAGTCATTTTTTTGCATTTGTTTTGTCACACACATTTTACTTCAGGTATGAATTAAAAGGTTCTCGTTTATGTCACTATCACAAAACACCCCAATATGTGTTCAGCAACATCTCCTGAGTACAGCGATACCTCACATGAATGATTTTGCCTGGCTGTTTGGGGGCAAAAGGGCCACATTTGGGGCATGCGCATTTTTCAATGTTGAACTTTGGCATTTGGGGATCCACTGCCCATGCCCTATTTGGTACATCTTTGAGCCGGGCCATTTCAGTGTGCCCAACAAAACCATATATTTTTCAAAACTAGACACCACAGGGTATTTTAAATGCTGGTATTTTAACTCTTTGCATGCACACATTTTACCACCAGCATGTTTTCAAAGTTTGCAGTAGTATTTTTGTGTGTGTATTTTTCCCACACACACCTACTTTATGTATGAATTTACAGCTCCTGGTATATGCCGCTGTCACACGACACCCCATAATGTGTTCAGCAACATCTCCTGAGTGCAGTGATACCCCACATGCATGGGTGTGTCATTTTTGTGGGAACTAAAAGGCCACATTTGGTACGTGTGCATTTTTCTAATTGGAAATTAGGTGTGTGGCCATCCTTCCCCCGGTGTTAATTGGGACGTTGTTGAACCCGGCCAATTCAATTTACCCCATCAAATCATACCTTTTTTAAAAGTAGACACCCCACGGGCATTTAATATGCCAGTATTTTAACTCTTTCCATGCGAGAATTGTTTTAAGCTAATATGCTAATTTTAGGACTTGCTCACAAAAATATATTTTTTATATATATATATTTTTTTTTTGTCTTTTAAAAAAAAATTTTTTAACATTTTTTTTCAACTTGGAGGTTCCCCTGATAGTGACATCAGTGGGAAATGATTTTTACATTTTACTAGTTTTTTACTATTTTTTTTCTAATTATTATAAATTTTATTTTATTTTTTAATTTATTTTTACTAATCACACTGCGATTAGAAAGCTGGCTTCCATTGACTTGCATGGTGAATGCAGTACCTGTATTCAACCTGCAAGTGGAGCCAAAGTTCTCTAGATGGTCTGGACCGTCTAGCGAACTTTTAAAATTTGTTTGTTCCTGTTACAGGGCAGCGGCCATCTTGCTTAATGGCGAAGATCATCGGCAGCTGCGGCTGTGACCGCTCTCCGGAGCGGTCACAGCCCATCGAAAGGTAAGTGTTTGGTGTCGCTGGATGCCTCCTGATCGAGGCATTCCAGCGACACCATTTAAGTTTAGGAGGCGATCGTCGATCGCCTCCTAAACGCTTTTAATACGGGCGTCCGCCGCCATACAAAGTATGGCGGATGTTGACGCCCCGTGGAGGGGCCAGAGATGGCCCCTTCGTTCCGATAGCGGCGTTGCTGAATGCCTCGAGGTCGAGGCATTCAGCAACGTTTTTTGGGTGCAGAAAGCGAAAACAGATCGCTTTCTGCACCCGTTTAAAGACGTGCCGGTCCTGGCACGTCAATTGTCGTAAAGCACATGCTTTTCCGTGTCGTGCCAGGACCGGCAATTGTCGTTAAGGGGTTAAATAACATGCTTGCACATTGACTGAACATACTGAGAATAAACGCTTTGTCTCAAATATGAATGTCGGTTAAGCAAACTTTTAGTTATTGTTTGGAGGATTTAAGAGACATCAACTTTTTCCATCGTCATAGTAATCAGGGTAAAACCAACAGTTCCGGGGTCACAGTACTGCCTCATACGGCCTTTAACATTCACAGGTTATCCCATATATCAGTTACAGCAAACATAGGCTTGAAATGTAATTTATTCATAACCAATTATAAAATATTTTAGAACGCAGAATATTAGACCTGCAATTGGTTTTCCTCCTAGCGTGGAGCTCTTGTCATGTAACGTTCCCCAAGGTTCGTCATTTTATAAGAGGAGATAAGTAAAGTTTGCAAAGGAAATAAAGAAGAAGACCAATAAAAAATTCTGGTTCTTGCTCCAGATGTAAGCAGTTTAGGCCTCGTCATGGGGAGGAAAGAGTCCGTGGTCTCCAAATGTTTCCTGTAGGCTAAGATTGCTGAAGTCTTAGGAGCATCAGACTAGTGGGCTGTCGCCCACCCTTATCCAGCCTGAAAGTCCTGTTATTTAATAGGTAAAATAAAGCATATTTTGTTCAGAATTTCAGGTAGAAGGAACGCCGAGCCTTTCTTAAACACGGCCTGCATTTATAGGAGTAGCTGAAAATTCTTGGTGCCCCTCAATGTTCAAAAGGTAGAACAGTGGTTTATATTTAAACCAAATATATTCAATTCCACTAAATGAAGAAAAAAAAAAACCAAAGCAAGACACATCATTTTGACAATCGATTTTAAAATGTGAAAACCTCATAATTGCATTGACCATGTAAGCAAATTCTAGTGCCTGCACATCTTAAGAGGGTAATGGAAGGGCTCAGTTTCATTAAACTCTCTGAAACAGGAGGTTATGAGCCCACAGAGTCTAAAAGCAACATCTGACTGTGTAACATATCGCGAGCTGCTATATTTTCATGGCCATAAAAGCAGTGGTAATACAAGGATTCGATCTCCAAAGAGATACATGTGTGATAGACCCAGTCCTGAAATGTTCATTTTAACATACATACAATAATTAAAAAACAATACATTTTGAATAAAACCTTTGACACAATGCACATTAAAAATATGCCACGCTAGATACTAAAACAGATTTGTGTCCTAATTATGGGAGTCATCAGTAACCTTACTGCACCAAGGGACAATGGTGCGGCGTTGTATTTGGGACCTTTTGTGTTTCAACTTAAAAACACTAAAAAATGATTTCTAAAAAGGTGGTAATGGGCTGAACAACAAAAGTTCAAAACAGAGGTCTCAGCTGTAGTGGCGCCTTAACGTATCCCCTGGAGGAGTTTTTTAAGGTTATTCCAAGCCAATTTTGTTTCAGAATGTAGACATATTTTGGAACTACTTCGGTCTTAGAGACTCTCCAAAGCTGGTTGACAGAACAGAGGCCTAAGATACAGACCTCAACTGGGCTGTCATCCAAATAGGTTCCTCAAAACAGCTGGGGTCCTCTCTGCTCCTGATGGCTAGCAGAGTGTCAATCAAGAACGAGATGAAAAAATTACATAAAACTTAAACATTATAGGCGTATTGGGATGGAAAGCTAAATAATGAAGTCATTTTTCATGGATCGCCCAACTGCTATTCAATACATCTGGCTCCAATTGGGGGAGTAGAGTAGTTTTACCATTTAATCTATTATGTGACTGCATAAAGACCCCACTTCCACACGCTATAAATATAACATATTTCAGTAACTTATAATAGTGTGTAATTGACTTTTTTTTCATGTATCTCAACACGCTTTTTAAACAAGAGCGTTATGGTACGTCAGTCTTTGAATAACAGATTTTATTTGTTGCCTTCTCACACAACAGCGTGGTGTCAGTTTTATGTAACGAGTAGCAAGCCAGGAAAGGATACGGACAAGTAAAGCTGAGCATCCTTAGCAAAAACACAGCACGCCAGCACTGATTAACCAACAAACCCCCCCGGGTGATGTATATCGGACGTGCGATAAAGAGACATATCCTCCTGCCTCCCATTCACGCAGCACACTGGGGGCCCAACCCGAGCTTTGGAGCTTAATATTGCTGCCGTTTTAGCGATATGTAGGTAAACAGCTTTAATTTACCCCCCAACATAACTTACTTTTTGGTGTGCTTCCCGTACTGCTCCAAGCCTAAAGCAATAACCCAGAAACCAACCTCACGCTGATGAATTTCCCATTAAGGATGAAACCGTAGCGAACGAGAAGTTATTTGGCTTCTGCACCTCTATCCCAGACTTTGTTTAAAGGCTGTCGAGTACAGCGTACATTTGTTCCAAGGGGTCCACGTATGAAGTGGATATAGAGGCAAAAAGGCGATGATTGTTAACCTTATTTGCATGCGCCTACCCAAACGCCTTCCAATTCTACAGCAAACTATCCTGTTAACTCTGCCTTTAGTGAATAAACCCCAATGCGGGAGACTTCTTGAAACTCTGCTTAGTGATTTAGTTATGCATGGCACTGGGCCAGCTCACAATAGCTCACCAAAGACGCTAAAGTAGGTGTTTAAAATTGATAAGACTGCATCATTCTGCCTTTTATGGTTGCAAGAGATTCTGCACTTTTGCTACATTTGCTTCTTGTTAAAAGGCCGCGCAATGTTGAAGCTGCAGCTTTGTTTTTGGCAAGGCTTAAACTGAAGGATCTCGAGAGTTATAGTTTTATAGAAGGTTGAAAAATACGGTTTTGAATTAGTAGTTAGGGGTATGCAACCTGACCATGACTTGACCAAGTTACCGAGGCATATGAAGAATTTAGTGAATTGTCTGCAAAATATTTATTTGCTAGCACTCTATAAACTGAAAAACCGTGACATCTATGCAGAAGATAAGGGGTTCTTGTGAGCGTAGTCTTTGGCTTTTGGTCAACGAGCAGGGCCTTCTCGCTGGCAGCCACATTACACATTAGAGAGAACATAAGTAATACTATACATTTTCTTATTACACGGCACAGAACATTCATAATTCAATAAATCTTTTCAACATTTATTCAATGTATAGAAAGTTTGTGTGAAAAAATCCACTGGGGCTACCCTTCCAGCCTGACAACTCGATGTCTGTCCATTAGGGACTGTCGAGCCAGTACTTGGAGTCTTACTTAGCAGCATGAAGCTCATACATCAAAAAAGCACAATTTTGTGTTTGAAAGGTCCAGAAAAAAAATAAAGGAAATCAAAGCATTGACTGAGTGCTGGAAATAGAGAAATTCATCTCAGAGGACCTTACTGTTTTATTAGCATGAATATATCTTTTGGAGAGGGACGGCTACTTTAAGTAGATCGTGTTGCATAACGCGTGGAATTCTAGAGGACAAAAATTGCAATTAAGTTTCAAAGAGGAAAGATGAAAACAATATTTCCTTTCCATGACATAAGAACCGCTGGTGTGCAATGCTTTATAATCATACGCATGCTGCTCTGGGTAATGGAGTGTGTCACAACTGTACATAAATATACAATATCTGGCCAAGACTCTCAAACAGAAGCACTTTATATAGTTCTCTTCCTATGGGGTATATCGTTTTGTTACAAGTAAAGATATATGGGGAAGGCAAGACAGACTCTTGCCTTGTAGATAGGAGTCTTTGGCAGGCTTACAAGTTTCTTCAGAAACACTTGACAAAATCTGCTTCCAAGTGCTGAGAACGCCGTAATTTTCATCATTACAAAACCGCTCTCTTTTCTTCAATAATGCAATTCCTTGGATCAAGTTAAATATGCTGCTGTTATACCTTTAATTTCAACGAGCAATAATTGTCTCATGTGTATTGAAATAAATACAGCCACAAGAACAGCCATACTGTATTTCATTTTTACATTTACAATAAAATCTTTGTGGCAAGGAAGAGGTTGTCAATCCCAAAAGTCATTTCTCTTTACTGGCAAATGTTCCAATTTTGATGGGACGGTGCAGCCTGTAACGCTCTGCTTTGTGTTTGGATATTTTATTTATTGGAATAAAGTATTTAAGTCCTACTATATAGTTAATAGTTTTCCTTTTTCTTTTTTGCACCATTTCATTACTTAAGCATTATGCCTTATGTGGTTTAATTTAACTATAGGTGTGACACTAGGCTTATATTAGATCCCCTGAGTAACTTTTATATAAATGTGCAACAATTGTTCTTGCTTTTAAATAGGCACTAGATATACCCAAACGGAATGAAACTTGTACGGAATGTGGTTGGAGAAAGTTTACCAAATTGGTTATGTGTTGTGTCATAATGTATAGCAATTGATTGACAGCTTTCCTACTGCCCACCCATTGAATTATTTTTAACTACACATCGAGTTCATAATAGCCTCTTCAAGTTACAAAAACAGTTGATACTTCATTTAAAGTCAGACCATTTATATATTTATTGAAAATAACACCATAAAAAGAAAAAAAAAATTAGTTTTTGCACTACCTTTCCTATAAATGTCTGTATAATATTTCCATGGCTTCCACTGAGCAGAATGTCTAAGCCCTTAAGCCCTTGCTCACTTCAGCCTTCTAAATTACGTTCCAGGCACCGATGTCGATTCAGTGCTGAAGCCAACCATAAGATGGCGATTGCCTGGTGCTGGCGAGCGAACACAAGAGTTCAGCGACAAGCCGCGAAGCAGTAAGTATCTGGGGAGCTTCACAGAAACACTGCTTCAAGAAATGGAAGGATGGAGAACCAAACGCAATATGATGCACTCTTCCTTAAGATCAAAAAAAAAAAGTGGAATGCCTACCATGTAAAATCTTAAATATTATCACATACCGGCCTTCAGAATATTAATCCAGAACTATGAGTACAGACGCATATCCATATGCACAGCTACAAAGTAAACATTTCTAATGTTATAACTGCATTTAACATTTACTTTGCGTTGACAAATCCCCTGTGACTTACCGTATTAACAAAGTTATTTTTCTATTATAATCAGGTAATTAAGTTTAGTATACACAGCCATCAATTTTCCATCGTATAAAAGCAATGGATTGGATCATTTAACGTTTTCAGGCTACAGACAGCTGGCTAAAGTTCCCAGGTACCACTTATAGCTGGTTATTACTATATTTAATAAGGCTTGATAAATTAACAAAAGGCACATTAGAAGGTTCATATTATGATTACAATTTATCAGATGGTTCAATTATATTTTTATAGCGCTTGCAAACAATGATGTCACGTCTAACCAATCAGAGGGAATCTTTTTGTGCAAGGCTCAGGACATGTTTTTCCTCGGTGGAATACATTGTAAATCAGTATTACTTAGCTTTAATAAGGCAGACCAGGTTCCATGTAGCACACTCAATAAATTACCTCTCCGTTTTTAAATAAACAAATTCCGCGACTTACGATATATTTGCTATGCTACTTTTATGACATAATAAAATTGTTACCTTGAGAATTGCTTAACACTTATTGCAAAAAAAAAAAAAAAAAAAAGAAATAGTACATCAGGCAAATGTTAAGAAAGAATGAAAAAAACAAAACAAAAACACACTGGCTCCATTAATTCAAGTACTTTACTCTATATAACTGAAAGGCAAACGGTTCGGAGAAATGATCACTTTACAATTCTACCGAATTAAAACTTTAACCCTTCTGCATTTTCAGTTTGTGCCCGTTGGGTGTTTTTTTTTTGGAAATATTTTGGACATTAACTTAGCCGTCTATCTGACGGGGAAGTGAAACTTCCATGATGACCGTAGAAGCATTAACTAGCAAAGCATCCTGGGAGTTCTCGCTAGTTCCACAACAGCTGTCAATACGGACAGTAGCAAGAGCTACGCTGTTACAAGGTGAAATACTTTTCTTTGGCACATTGAACAAAGTGTGAGTTTATGCCACTTGTTTTCCCATCACTCAAGAAAAACATGTTAAACTAGGGTTATTAACAAGGTGTCCATTGAAGGAGAAAAGAAATCTACACCTTTGGTGCGTAAAGGTACAACTTACACACAACTTAAAGTAACATTTTTGTTTTCAAATACATGCTAGGCATGTAAGAATTGGGATCCATCGATATTTTTTAATCAGTGCACTCAGTAATGAGTGGTAGGTCGATATATTTGTAGGACAACATTGTCAATCGTTATTTTCTAGGACACAGAAGCATTTTTTTCAGTCTTTTCTGACCAAACACCAACTGTAAAAAAAAATTTCCAGCAATACCACCAAACTTTAACTTTTTCTTCCAACATGACGGGATTTCTAGCAAACAGTATTAACAGCTGACAAAAATTTTAAGTAAATGTGGGCACTGGGCAAATTTTTTTCCAAAATTAAGAATGCCCTTTATTTTTATTTTTTTTTGTTTTAAAAGATAACTATTTTCTTTCCCTTTAAGTGCAAAGAATCAGGGTTTACTATATTTATGTGCTACCAAAGCTCATTGATAGCTATATTTTATGTTGTCACGTCTCTGATGTAAGCATAGTTTCTTTATTGTATAGAAGTTCTACATCCTCTTTACTAAATCTTAAAAATACCTTTACTCCTGCGGCTCCGTGGCAAAGAAAATATAAGGCAGAAATGGGTTTTGACAGATGGCAATAGGATATAAGCTATGCAATTCAATTTTAAAACTGTTGGAAAAAGTTGAAAAGTTCACCTGAATAAGAATAACTGAACAAGCTGACCATACACATAAAAAAGAGATTTCACCCGGATTTTCTAGGATTCATATTATTCAATGTTCCATTTTTCCTTGCAGAATTCGCGTTGTGCTTAGGTTCAGCAACATTATACTGATCATGATTTTAACAGCAGTCATATGCATTTAATATAAAATGCACCTGTTACACAAGAATACCTCGGCTGCGTGGTAACAAAGAACCAGTATACTGAGCGAACCTAATCCCAAGACAACACACACGTCAGGATGGATTTACTATCAACTTTATTGAAGAACTTAGCAATATTTCTATTTTGGGGGAAAGGGGTTTGGAGGTTTCACGGGAGCCTGATGATTATTGTACTTGAATTAGTTCAAGGGAAGGTAAGGATCCAAATTACATTGATTTGGTAAGCTTCGCCAACCCAATTCCCGCTGCAGTTCTCAAACTACACATCAGAATCTTTGTGTAACTCCAAAATCTCCTTCCACTGACTAAAATAAATACATATAGCCCAACGTTAAAGAGAATTTCTGTTTTATCCCAGTGCCTCGAGACTGATCGTGCCAAAGGCATTGGTGGCTGGGAATGGTCATTGAGAGATGATTTTAAAGGTTTTCAAGAAGTTCTACATCTATTCGGTCTTCAAAAGTTTTATTTTCTGCCTCCCCCCCAATACCATCCTTACAAATCAAGAAATGATTATTTCCTGAGATTATCTAACCCCTCCACATCGATTGCTCCCAGCATGCTCAAAGATCACATTCCTAAAGAATTTGTTCCTCAAAACAATGTATCCCACCCTCCTCTTCATCCGGGAGAGTCTTCCGTGTCACCTCAGTGTTAAGAAAGGCTCTCTGGGACATCTCTGGGAAATCATGCTTGATGACTTCACCGATTATGTATACTCATCCACTCATTATGTTTTCATTAAAATATTTCTTCCTAAGCCTATAGGATTGCTTTTTTAATCCCAAAATGCCTCCATGTCCATGCAACTTTGTCTTGGGTGTAAGAGCATTTTGGTAACCGTAATCAAACTTCAGAATGAGGACATTTTTTATTCTTTCCTCTAACTCGCCCTTCCTAAAGAACTGATTCATATAATCCCATAGAAATTATTTAACTTCTTTCAAACAAAACGAAAAATCTCATTATTGTGCTCAGTATGTGTCAGTGTTAGTATGTTACTGTGTGTGTAAGTATATGTGTGATGTTAGTATGTTAGTACCTATGTTAGTATCACTGGGAAAACAAAAACTGGTCCTGGAACTAAACCAAATTTGTCGCCCTCTGAGCTCCGCCTTACAAAATTATTCTTTAAAAAAACATACTGTATTTAACAAAAATGTTACATGGGATTTGGTATCTGATTTCATACAATATTACAACTAAAATAATTTTTTTCAAGAGGCCACAAAACCGAGCTTCGTTGAGCACCACACAACAACTCTAGAGATCACTCCTAAAGTTGATATGAAAGGGGCAGAGGAACACTTGCTTTTGAACAGGTTTGTTTGCAGGTAAAGCAAACCAATGGTTAATTAATTCCTTGCCAATGTTTTAACAGCGCAGAAGGTTCCAAATTACAGATAAAATAAACAATGACAAGCCTATGAAAGCTTCTGGCTGCCATGTTCTCTGATGTTAACAAGGGTCTCTTTATTACTGTAACCTTTTAGAAGTGAACAAAAATTATTGCTTTGCCCTGGTTCTGCCCTCAATCTTTAAGAAAGGGGGGGGGCAGACAGGACTCTAAGGGGGGTTGAAAAATAAGCCCCGTAGTAACATGGTAGCAATGTTAAGCATCTATAAAAATTGCCTCAGACATGTTCCTATGTATGCAAACTTACACATTTGCCATGGTTTGTCATGGATTGATTCCTGACAAAAAAAAAACTAAAGAGAAAAAAAAAATAATATAAAAAATAAATGAAAGGGCCAAAAAGGGAAAGGTACAAAACACAACTTTCTACGGCTAATTTTGCCAAAAATGACAACATAGTGTAGGATTACCCTAGATTCTGCCAACTTTCCTTAATCTTTTCCAAAAAACATGGTTCTACTCCTCACTCGCTGCCAGATTTCGGAAAAACCCAACTCATTTATTTGTAGTATATTGCAATCGCTGCTAAGTAAGGAAAAAAGGTTCAGTGTACATTGGCCAGAAACTTCGGTAAAGGACATACACTTGACTATTCATTTACGATAATGATATTCTTTCTTACGTCTGTAATGATACTGCTTGGTTGTAATTCACCTACAATTTTATTTCGCTCCAAACATACCCATAGCCAGTTTATACCAATGAGACTCGCTAAACTTCTGTAATGAAGGAGTTTCTCCGAAAGCCAGACACACTGTTCTCATTGTGGCATCTTTTCATGGTCATTACTACAACCCATGAGGTACTATGTTACCTGTAACAAAACCTGATGAAGCCGAATTTCCCTTTGGTAAAATGAGGATCAGCTTTTTTTTTTCTTTTTAAATGTTTTTGGTCTCTTTTTGCCTTTATCGCTATTGCAGCTTAGTTATCCCAATGTCTAAATTACGCTGTTGACAACTCTTGACTAGAATCTTATTACCTCTTTCCATCAAAATTGGTGTAATAGATGGCATTGGAAAGTTAGAGGCACCTTCTAAAAATACCTAGTAGATGAGCAATTGCGAAAGGCACAGTTTTCTTCTAAGATACTACAGAAGACTTAGAGCCAAGCAAGTTCAGCTCATCACGCGGTCAAAATTGTCCAAGCATTAGAAGCCAGTCAACAGAAGAACCCACTTGAGTTCACAGCAATGGAAGATTCGCTGACTGCCTCTGCCATCATAAAAAGCTAGTAAGCAGAAATGTCATAATTACTTGGTACCTACTCTGCCTATCAGACTTTTCACAGATACATTTTGACACATTTTTAATAAAAAGGATACAGTGTATCATATTTGGTAGCAACATAAAAAAACTGAAACCTCGATGTTGGCACTCCTGGACACACTTCCTGACAAAGTACATCCAAAGTAGGAAGATGAATATTGCATATAATCATTGCAGCTAAGATCATATAGCTAGGCAGCGGAAAACAACTATGAACCCCACTCCTGGCCGACTCATCTCCCAGAGGAGAAGGGGAATTATGAATGTTCCGCTTATTGGGGACGAAGACAAATTCACAAACATACTGGCAGCCCGGGAGCGATGGTGTTCTTTTTTATATTTGGCTGTTATTTTCTATTTGTGTTTGCACTTTGGAGTATTGCAAATTATTATTTTTTTTAATACATAAAGACTGAGACATTTAAAAAAAAAAAACACTACTTTAAATACTTTACAGTCTGTCTAAACTAAGAGTTCAAATGTCAATATTTTTTTTTTCTAAATATATTTCAATGCATTGAGCAAATTACGCCAACATCCCCTTTCATGAATAAACCCCATTATGTCCTTATAATTAACTAGCGGGCCATGAGCAAAATGGAGGCATAGATTCGGAGTTTCTTATATTTACGATTGCAAGGATTGTAATGTAAATGTCTGTGTCCGTGTTAAGGTCTGCCACCTCTATTCACTATTCCGTTTGTCGTTAGACATATAGCAATTGTGAAAGACACCTACTGAGACGTCTGCACAATAAAACAAAAAGAACCGTAGAAAGTCATCGTTCTGACGTGCACACGATGCTGGTACTTTGGCAAAGACGAGTATTGGATGGTTATTTGAGCATCTCTCAGCATAGTCCTCTGATGTTCCCAATTCCACTGCTACTCCTAATTTAAGAAGCTTGCTCAGACTACACTGTCATAATTACATACATTTTGCACCAATTGTGATGCTGGCACGCGAACAGTTAAAGCAGATGTGGCGTAACGCTGCACAGATACCATTTTGTGTACTTCTGTTTAGTCACAGTTTGTTGCAATGGAAAAATGTATAGAAAAAAAAATGCACGGTTTGGCCACAGACACATCTGGTGAGAAAACTGTAAGAGTAATACACTTCATTAGCTTAAGGGCAGCCGGCTGACACGTTTCCTTGGAATCTGCCCATACCAGCTGATGGAGCTGGGGCCAAAATTTGTTTTCACAGCTGTATCAATCTTGGACTCGTATACAATGTGTCCAAGAGGGTTATGAACTAAGGCAAACTTGTTAATAAAGAAAATAATTTAAAAAGTAGACATGTTTTAACCTGTTTTTAAAGCAGAAATGTAGGACAGAACATTTCATACAGATTTTGAATATTAAAAAGACATCAATCCTCCCAAATTCCATCTTCCTATAAAAGACGGTATATTAACTGGTTGATGTGTTTTTTGTTTTTGTTTTTTTTTTAAACAAACTTTAAAATACTGCCCCTTTTTAATAACCCAACCGTTAATTTTGAGAGAGTATTGCGATCTACCCTGCCGTTAGGGACTTTGAAATGGGTACCTAAAACCATTTTAACAGAAATGTAGAAGGGGGCGACGATTTGATGTGATAATTAAACAGCACAGTCTCACAAAACATCCAATTAACCCAGTATAATAGACGGAAATAAATACAGTCAATATGTTCTGTACATAGCGGTATGAATACATTTTATCATCAGGCTGACATTAGGAGATATGTGGAATATAAAATAAATATTAATTCCCTAAAATGTTGCTAAAAACAACATTATAACCATGCAAACATACAAAAATGTTTCTAACTGCTTAAAATCTATTGATTACATTGATTTATATTAAGATCTCCATTTGCGGAGGGCAGTAAGGGCCATCAGTCCAAAAAAGGGTTACTTATTTGTTATCTCTATAGATGGCGATGCGCATGGTTGAATGATAAAACCATATATTGGTAAAGTCTGGACTTACTCCCATTACTTTCCCACGCTGTTGAACGTCTTCCCACATTGAATGGACTATGTATCGACACATATATTTTCCAGCTCGGCCTTCCTGCTTCATTCGTACCAGGCACATCCTACAAAACACATTAGTTCTGTTTAGTTAACTTTGAATAGATTGTTATGAAATGATTTGCCCATTGCTTGCTTAACCCTCCAAGGACCAGAAATGCAAGCAACAAAGTAGGAACATAATCTTTGAGTATATATTAAACTTATTTTCGAAATATAAAACAGTCAGGGTAGCTGGATAACTGATGTGACGCTATGGAGCATTTAAGATCTATGCTTAAAATATGGCTGAATAATTAAATGTGAAAAGGAAGGTTTTATCATACCACACAATACCATAACAAACAAAAGCTAATAATATATTGCCTAAGCAAAATAACCCTTGTCCTTTTTGCATGTTAATTTGTATGTGCCCCTTCCAGTAACATCCCAGCCACTGATTGTGGCAGAATTATTAGTGCTGGTTCAACACCATAGACCATTGGCCTTAAGCATGTAGGTACCATTATCAACAAGCCCCTACCGAGCTAGAGTTGTTGAGGGGGGGATGTGGTTCCTATGTCTATGTATTATAGACATTCCATTTGTGTGAGGTTTGCATCAGAGTTTGTGGGTTATCAAAAGACAATACAATATTATGTGCCAATGGTAATGAATTAGTTCACCTGACCCGTCCTTAATCAGGACTGCAAGATATGTGGTTCAGTATTTCTTATACCCCAAAGACTCCGTTGATGGCTGGGCTTCTGACTGGTTGCACAAATGCAGTCTATTGGCTATTTACTTGGTCAACCTGCCTAACCATTACACCCCTGTTTCTAACCCTTGCCTTCCCAGAAGCCAATGTCTGACCCAGAAATGGATCCCTCTGCTAGTCTTGATCATGCTCTGAGGTTCTGCTGACCTCCTAACGGTCTAGTTTCCTTCTTAGTGTACGCACCATCGAGCTACCTTCCCGGTAGGGCCTTCCTATATTGCTACTGCCTAGAATTTCAGGCACTTTCAATCTAGAATTCATGGCTATCCTGATATCCTTATCCTATTAGTTGGTGTTTTCTACTGTGTCCTGCTGGGTTCCTGTGGCACTTCAGGCTGTGAGACCCGTCATATCGTGGTTCCTGCAGTATCTCCTGCTGGGATCTTTTCCAACCATAGCTCATAGCCTGGTGTCTCAACCTTCCCTGGTCCACAATGTCCAGGTGTAGGGCAGTAAGCATCCCCTTCAAGAGCCACCCATCGACTACAGCACTCCACGTACACCCAGTCAAAAGTAGCGTAGAATCGAAATAGTTTGGTCCATTTTAAATATTATTCTTCATAGTTAGCATTTAGCACGTTTTAACATTATGGTGTACCAGTAGTCTTAAGAGGCTAAAATCTGACGAGTTTTGTGAAAGATCATATCAGAGTCGGAAAACTTAGAACTAGTAGGTGAATCTTGTATGCACACTGAAAAAATCTCACTGCCATGATACGTTCGAGTTTATGAGCAACCAGACGTTGCCTCATTCCAGAACCCAACTAATTTTAAGTACTGCGCTGATTTACAAGCGTTGATTCTTAATACCTTACCCAATTAGAAGAAAGAAAGCAGAGAAATAAACTTCACATGAATGTGGATTTATGTAATAGTGCACTTTACAGACTGCTCCTAACAGTGCTCGTAGTACGTCTGCCAAAGCTCATATTACAATCTATAAAGAGTTAAATGGAATATTGTCAAATTGAGAATAATCAGGCCAAAGCTGTTTACATGTCGTTTGCTGTATGAAAATAACGTCACTTTGCAAGTCTGCAAGATTGAAGAAATGGCCCATGTTTGATGTGTCCACGCACACCAATTTATCAGTAGAAACAGTGAGGTAATGGAATAATTTGTTTTATTTGAAAATGTTGTCTAAAAAACTGCACCTGCCATCTGGGGTTTAAAAGACACACTTTTCTCAGTCAATAAAATTCCCGACGATAATCAGCGCTGTTCGTAATGCTAGACCTGCAGTGCATTAAGAGTCTGACTCATCATTGTCAAACCACGAAGGTAACGTTGCATTTCTGTTTACGAAAGTTTAATAAACCTGCTGGAAGTTCCAAGCTACAAGAGACCTGAACAATTTTTTCCACAGGAAAACAAGCTTTCTGTTCACCTGATTACTTCCAAGAGAGTCTCGAGTTATTCCCAAAAGACAATATGAGGTCACGTGGAACGTCCAACCATTAAGAGACAGACCTTTTGGAAAGCAGGTACAAAAGGTGAGAACACTGAGGTCATTCTGTCAGCTGTGTGTTTCATTTCATAGTAGAATTCGATTTCATTTCTGTGCTTTACAGAAACAAACTTTACCCGAATTTGTAGCCACAAAGTCAAGTTTTAACTGGTGGCAGAGAGAACAACGCCAACTTACATCTTTATAAACCAACGTGTGATTGGCAGAAAAAGGGTAAAGAGAACCAGCATTAATTGGCAAACAGATTTATTCACTAAAACAGAGATTGGGAAGATTGCAGTTTCAACTCACAGACATCCCCATACACTATGAAGAGCTCAGCAAGATGTCCCCAGCCAGCTCAGGCCTTCTTGCAGAACAAACTTCCCAGAGATGACCCTTCATTATGCATTACGAAAATTCACAAAATCTCTTGCTAAACACCTTATTTAATAATGAATAAAGCCCCAAAAATAATAATAGTGTTCCTGTTGTTGCTACAGATGTCAAACACAGTCTCAAACAGATGACACCCAAAAATGCCCTTGTTGATCCTTTACATCAAGTTATCTTGTCCTTAATAATAATGATTGTAATGATCATGTTTGATTTTACTACAAATATAATGTTTATCTTTGAAGAGATGTATAAGCGAGTATATTTACATAACTCCATGATATTTAATTATCTGTACTACTGCTTTGTAATCATATTTTATTATTTAATTAAAAACAAACAAAAAAAAAGTTATCTTGTCCTGTTTTTCTACTACTACTAAAATATAGCTGTCAATCAAACTGATGCTCAAGTGAAATTAAATTGTATGCTCTGAATCCAAAAATGTGGCTGTCACACCAATTAATTATAAGTCAACATACCAGTATCCCCGCATGATGCCATTATGTTGTGTTAACATTTTTAAACATATCAATGGTAGTCTTTAAGATATCTGTATAAAATACTGTGATTTAAAAGGTACAGGCACAATGGGCACTCATTTAAATCACGTTCTGTGTGCGCGTGTGTGTGTGTGTGTGTGTGTGTGCGCGCGTGCGTGCGAGTGTGTGGGGGTTTAGCAGTAGTTATAAAAAGTTTCAAACATGTGAAATTAAAATAGGGTCTGAAACAGGAAACATGGATATTTTTATTTATTTTTTTAAAACATCAGGAATTTTATTGTTCATAAAGGGATGAATTCCCTAAAGTGGTGCAAACATAAAACAGGGGTTAAAATGCAGATGGTTGGCTCCTGAGGGGCTTGAAGTAAATTTCCTGACTACCTGAATCCACTGGCTGGAGCAGCTTTGCAGTTCTTAGACTCTGCAGAGTACCTGGGCTTGTCTTGTCTCCAAATATTTTTTCAATCGTTGTTTTAATTTACAGTTTATTGAAAGATCATGGAAATTTTGCATAGAATGCACCAGCTGACGGAACTGTAAATTTAAATACAAAAGAAAATAACAAGAAACAAAAATGGTTTTTAAAGCTTGAGAAACAAAAATATATGGAACCTACACTGCGTTCCCCCAGGAAAACAAACAACGAATGGGCGCACACTGCTTACACCATGCCTCACATTTAAATGATTATAAGGTTGGAATTTTTTTTTTATTTTTTTTATACATAAATGTTAACTCACTTAAGTCCACCCAAGTTTTCAAGGTCAGCTAAATTTCCAAATATTAAGTTGGACCTCCAGCCACTGGGTAAATGTCCAGTGTAACCGCTGCACGAACATTCTACGTCTGCGGCCGGACAGGGGAGATTCCAGACTCGAAGAAACAGCTTTGTGGCCCGAGACATTAAAGAGACTGCAGAGTTTAAATAAGGCTCCATACATTTCTACTAGAGACAGCCTTAGCAATCAGTTCAATTTATGATGTGCTACTTCGAGACGGCATGTTAGCAAATGTTTGAATGTACTTTAGCGAGGTTCCTGTTACACATTAAGAAATATACCTTCCTTCTCCACAACACACTTTGACCTTTCCAATAATGCTAGATTAAACAATATTTTTTGGGGGGCTATTTACACCACAGATGAAAAGGAAAAATATTGCTTAGGTGTTAAATATTTTCACAAGCAACAAATCTGCAATTTAGGAAAATTGCAATGTGTATTTTTTAGGTGGAACACAAATGTCAGCGTAATAACTCCTAAAGTCTACTGACAACCAGAACTGAAAATCCCAGCAGGGACGTTTAAGTTAAACCGCTTTTAAGTAACCTAAAACAGTAACGCATCCTCTTATTTTATTTTTTAATATTGGCATGAATGGTGCTACCAACAGCTCCATGGAACACCTACGTTATTTAGATACTAATTACATCATTTCCCAGAGAGGTTAGTGAGAACAATCATTCCAGTAGCTACAGGACAATCATGAAATATTGCTTCTCTTATCCCGTGTAATCCATGTATTTACTCCGTGACATCACATTTCAACACATATCACCCGCTACTCACTAACGCTGAGGATTTTTGGAAGGGTAACTGAGACTCACTATAAACCAAAAGAGTGCAGCAAACTTGTCCCTTGTCCTATGCCGAGTGGCCGTCTCTGCTGAATGATAACTCTGCGTGTGTAAATAATCTCTTTAAAGAGTCAGTAAAGCTCTATTTATATGAAAGTCCACTTGGCTTCCCCTTGACTTGAATCCAAGTATATTTCACTCCTGGCTGCTCGGTAAAGCACTAAACACATAGAACATTCTACAAAAACAAGGTAATCAGCAGCCTGGATTAAACAAAGTGACGGCAAACTTCAGGACAGAGACTTGAGTGGTAGACATATCGCGGGAAGAGACTTGTGTGAGTGAGCTACGCAACGTTCCACTTTTATTACTTCTACAATAGGCTTTCATTTTTAAACACCTTACACATTTGTGGTAGGTGGAGGAGACCAGGACACGGTAACGGGAAGCAAGGAAGCCCTAGGGAGAGAGAGAGGGAGGCCCAGGGACGAAAGATGTGTCAGGAACACAAAGGATGAGTGAGAAGATGGCAGAGGGACAGCCGCTGCAGCAAGGGCAGGTAGGGCCAAAGGACCATATGACAAGCCCAATGTGCAAGGAATAAACGTCATCAGACAGAGGTTGTCAGTACCATGTCATGCTTCCTTTCTGAAACATCAGTACATTAACCAGAGTAAAAGCGATAAGCGAATATCCGTGCCTAGAACCTGACGGGATAGTTTATGTCGTTATAAAGTCGTTATAGTTTTATGACAGACTGAAAGAAAATAATATTCCCTAAAGAACGTTACATTGGAGAGAGAGGACTGACAGACAGGCACACATTTGAATTATATAGTAAAATATGCTGTATATAAAAAACAAAAACTGTCTGCGCTTCTCACCCTAATAAAGTTAGCAACAAATATATAAACATAATATAAAAGAGGTTTTGGTTATATGAACTGGCCAAAGCATGATTAAGCTCACAATTTATTCACATTTGTCAACCCCCACATAAGACTAGCGGGATAACCACTGGGGGGACAAAAAACTATTTTTTCTTTCAAATTTGGATTAATTTAAATAAGTTTTATGTATGGATATTAATAGCCAAATGTCTTTTAGGCACCAAACTAAATCCCTTTGGCTTCTAAATATTGCTGCCCAACTATTAGGTTTTATCCACATTTGTTAACCCCCCACTTAACACTAGAGGGATAACTGATGGGGAAAAAAACCACAATCTTAAATAAAAAAAAAAATAATAAAAAAAAAATGTAAAACTATTTTTTTTCCAAATTTGGATTCATTTAAAGAAGTCTTAGATGAGAGATGCTGTTTTCCGTTTCATCACTTTTAGCTATTAACACTACAGCCCCTGTAGTCAGATTTTGTACATGTTCATACACAGCCCCATGGTGCTCTTCCTAGAAAAAAAAAACTTTCACGTAAAATATATGGAATTTTTGTTTTGCAATTTACATTAAATATACTTGATATATTTTGCTAAGGACATATATTTTTCTGTCATCGTAAGTTGTTTGTGTTTATCTTTCACTTGCTGTAATTTGTTTCATAAAAATGGAAAGTTTTACACAGAAATATATGTTATGGGAACAATTCACCACAAAATGGAAAAAAAATACGGTAATGGAATTTTCTATTTCACTTACAGTAAACTACAAGCAAAGCTACCAGAATAGCTGTATTGAACAGAAAATACACCTATAAGCTAATGAATAAACATGTTTCAGGGTTACGCTGTATATCTGGGCCCCTTATCAGGGAGATCTCCAACATCTGCTCAACTAAGATTCCCTTGGTACCTCTGGCTAGACTCAAGTGAGGTCAGGATTATGGGAATTGCAACTCATCAGTATATGACGGATTATGTGTTTACTACCTCGGGTGTTCTAAGCCAACTACAGCGACATTTCTTTCAGAAATCATAATCAAAAACAGTATATTTTATTTTTATATACTTTACCATATTTGCTCTATTATAAGATGACCTCCCCCCAAAAAAGAAATTGGATCTTAATGAAAGACAAAAAAAAGAAAAAGCCTGAATATAAGATGGAAAAAAGGGGGACATAAGGGGGAAAAAATAAAAAAACGAAACCCACTGTTTTTTATTTTGTTGGACCCTGCTCTACCCGCTAGTTCAACAAAGAGGCGCGCTGCAGTCTTCAAGATCTTTAGAGAAGAACTGTTCATATAAGAAGGGGTAGCTTAATAATTTGATGAGTTAAAAAAGTTATTTTAAGTTAAAGAAGCGCAATTGTAGCAAATTTAGATACATTTGTTTCCCATTGTTGGAGGAATGTTTAATGATTGATATTCAGTACAAATTGAACCGATACAGAAGTGACAGACCCAGGTGAGAGTTTACAAAGCTCCAAGTTGTTGCAAGATTGAGTCCTTTCCAATTCAATGAAACCAGCTAGTTTTATTAGTCAGGAATTTTACTCACCAGACGTGTAACTGTGTCACAAGGAACCATGAATTCAGTGTATCGGGAAGACTGCATTCTGTATTCAAAAAAAGATGTTACAAAGTAGCCATCCCAAGAATGCTCCGTTATTACACGGAATTCAATCTAAAGGCATAGAAAATTAGAATATTCATATTTTGCAGGTCACAAACCGGAATTTCTGGGAACAATTTCTGCAGCGAGAGGAGGTTTTGGGATTAATCTTTTTACTGACCCCTATCCTCTCTCTCCCTCACACCTCCCTAAAGATTTATTACTCTCTAGATTTTTTTGTCCTTAATATCACTTACTTTTAGTTGCTTTTTTATCTTTATTTTCTCTCGATGCAAAATTATTCCTTTCTTATAAGGACAGTAAAGTTTGAAGACAATTGCTAGAAACGGCTTACCAGTTACATTTCTGAAACATAACTAGACGCTCACTAGCTTTAAAAGGCAAAGTTTTTGGAAATTAAAACATGTGGGTTGCAAAACTTACTGTATGAAATAATTCTGCACCAGTTTGGGTCACAGAAGTACCATGGAAAGTAAGCATATAAGCTTAACCCTCTTTTGTCCTCCATATTGACTTCCAAGGTGAAGTCTATCCTTAGTGTGTCCTGTCCTAAGATTTCTGGCTAGCTAGGTGAACCAGCTCTCTGGCACTCCTGTAATACTTGCTTGTTAATATATGGGAAAACATGATTTTTGGTGTATATATATATATATATATATGAACGTGACCGTAACATAAGGCATTTTGGGTATTCCGGTATAATTAGAAAAGTATACTTACTTTCAAAAAACTCATCATAATCTATCCTTTCCACACAGCATGTATACATGCGCAAGGCAGCAATCTTTATTTTCTGCAGACAAGGGAAAAGATTTTAAAGGAACCTAAAGCCAAAAAGCAAGTTTCTTTAAAATACACTATCACAGATGATGCCTAATACAAGGGAAAGCTTCAGTCCTTTTTTCATGTTAAGTGCATATTGCAGTGCTTTTTTAATGAACTCTACAGCATTTTAATGTATGCAAATTAGCGCAGGCATTCTTTAATTATTGGAGTTGGAAAATCAGACTTCAGTCTCATTTAACTCTTTCAGCTGCCTCTACTTTTTTCTCTATGTAAAGAAGACAGCATTGGTCAGTTCTTCGTCAATGAGAACAGCAGCACTCTAGACTGTAAGCTCCTGTGCGCAGGGCCCTCCTCACCTGTTGTCTCTGTAAGTCAATGTGTTATGTTACATACTACTTGTTACCTGTGTGTGATCTTCATAAAGTGGCAAATAAAGATAGATATTAATGTAGAAGATGTGATGAAAACATTAAAATCGTCACACCTTACAAACAAGTTCAGTTTTCAAAATTTAGACTCGTTTATGTAAATTTAAAATGGGGCAGAGGAAAGTTCCTCCAAAGGATCTAAAGGGAGCAAAATACACAAAAGGTGTGATTCAACACACCCAAAATGGCAAAATCCGGGACTAACATTTTCATTAAATCACTTAACCTTTATTTAAAAGGAGTTAAAATGTCAGCATTTAGACGATGCCAGATGCCACAAAACCACAAAGAACAGATGTCCTACACAGTTTACACACTACAGACTTCATCATTTTTATTTTAATAAAAGGTTATTTTTTCTGAAATATATTGGTTCAGGCTTTCATTTAGTGATGTGTGTCAAGTTATTTATATTTTTTCCACTTTAATTAAAGGGAAAGTAATAACCTTTTCGAAAGACGTAAGAAACACAGAGTTTGACTGCAAGTTAATTGCCCATCTAATTTCTGTTATAATCAGGGTTTGTTCTGCTATTGCATTGTTGATAGATTCTTATATAAGACGAGTTGGTAGGACCCTTACTTCGAGGAGATAAGATCGTTTGAGCCGGGTTGTTTCTAAGTCAAATTGCTATGTCATATAATACTTGTGATGTCCTGTCTACCCACTGTACAGCACTACAGACTATGATGGTGCTATATAATACAATAAATAATAATGGAATTCATCCAGTAGGCCAAATAACTGGCGATGGACATGTGCACTGGCAGCACACCCAATGGTACTCTATACAACTGTAAGTTAAAAAAAGTAGAAACTATACAGTATACAGACTATATTGAAATATTAATTTTTATTACAAATGTATTTTCTTGTACACGTTAAAGACTTCCCAAGGTAAGATTCATGTAGCCGCCTATGATGAAACATACCCATTTGTTATACTTCAGAGGTCCAGTGAAACCCATTGCTTCAATTATTTTAGTAAAAGTTCCAACTTCCTCCTCTGATGGTCGGAGCTCCCCTTTAGTTGCATAATGCTACAGAAAAAGAGAACTCATAAAGGATCCCAATATGGGAAATATTATACATAACACACAAGAACATGCCAAATACACGCATCTCCCTTTTATTCAAATTGTTTTTACTAGCATAATTAAGAGACAATTGTCTTTTTGTAAACATGTATGACACGGGATACCCGTCTAGCTCAATAATATGGAAAGAATTCATCATTTAGCAAGTGACCTCATAATGACACTACCTCGTGTTCTACTCTCATTGAGAACTGGCATTCGTGTTAAAAAAAAACAAAAAACACAAAAACACTCATTTCTAGGACACTTATTTATCTATTTGCTGTTGATTGTTGGGTAACGTTAAGCAGGTCAACTTGGTTCCCTGACATAACATAACATATTTGGCTTACCTCTTGAGTGACGTGCAGTGGCCTCAGTATTTGTGTTGCTGCAGGCGATCTGAGCGTTAATCCACAGCATACGTTTCTCAAATCACGTGCAGAATGGCAAAGACTCTAGAAGAACATAAAATTAAGCAATCGTAGAGCACTTTAGAATTTATAACCCAAGTAGTGATACTAATCAAAATACTCAAATATATAATTAGATAGGTGGTTGTGTGCTCTGCCTCAGGGAAGGACGTTCTCACCCAAGATTTGATAGTACATGGCCCCATCCATCGTCCCTTTGATTCGGTGAAGTTGTCCTGTCCCCTTAGCAGAAAAACACCCCAAAAGCATAATGTTTCCACCTCCTTGTTGGATGGTGGGGATGGTGTTCTTGGGGTTATAGGCAGCATTCCTCCTCCTCCAAACACTTATGGCAACTTCCGCTGCAGCCGGAAGGAGGTGCGGTTAGTAGCGGGGTTGTCTGCGTCCATCGCACATATACCCTCCGACTGTCAGAGAGAATTCCCCGCACCGGTGAGGGGAACTCTGATCTCTGACAGCCGGGGAAGGTCTGCACGATGGACGTAGACAACACCCGCTGCTAACCGCACCTCTTTCCGGCTGCAGCGGAAGTTGTCTACGCGAATCGCGCAGATGTCTACACGCTGCCCCGGCTACACAGGAGGATCCAGGTCCCCTGCAGCGCTGCGGGGGATCTGGATCTTAGTCTCATAGTCATACCTATTTGAGGTCTGATTATAAGACGACCCCAATTATAAGATGAGGGGTATTTTTAAGAGCATTTGCTGTGGAAAAAAACCTTGTCTTATAATCGAGCAAATACGGCACAATTATTTCACTCTTTTTTATCTCTGTTTTATTACTGTACCACCGCATAACAATTGAAGTGGCAAAATTATAAAATAAATTCTGTAGCTCTATCATCTTGCGTCCCACATTTTATTAAATAAAGCTTGCCGGCTCCAATTTGGCACAGATGGGGGTTTCATTCAGACTTTTTCTTCCTTTTATTAGATATAGACATTGTAAATCACAATGCTTATTTTTTACAATTCTGCAGACAGCAGATGATCTCTATTTCAATATGTTTTGGAAACTGGATGTCAATGTCTCAATAATGTCTGAGTTTTCTACAAAATATCTATGGAGACACAAACTAAAATAAATGCACCCAAGTAAGAAATCTATTTATTTTGTGAACTAAAAGCATTGTGCATTTAAACTTCACGATTCAACTTATGTCTTCCATGCCAGGTTTCTTTATGGTCTGTGGTTTAAATGTGGAAGAGAATGTCTGTATAATGAATAGCAGGGAGCTGTTGCCACAATAGAAGACTGTTCCGTAGTTGCATTCCGTGCCATGGTATGTGCCAACAACCCTTTCAATATCAAAACACTCCCCGTGGGCACCGGTGCTCTCGCAGCTCAGCAATCCATGATATATAGGTCATTGCCTACTACATTAATGGCTGTACAGCCTCTGAGTGGCCATAAGGTTGGCAGGGACTTCACACCATGCTGCGTTCTTTGTGCCCTGATGGACTTGTTCAAGGTTCTATGATTTTCTTGCATTACACGCATGCACTTTTGGACATAATTTACATTACTAACATACGGATAATTTTATAAACAACGGGATTGGAATTTCCTCTGAAATAACTTCAACGCAGAAAAATTTCGGCTGGCTTCTCTATGATTTATGAAACATATTTCTTTCTATTTATCTAGGTTCTTCTGATTAAGTGTCATTTGAAAAACATCTGGGATTATTGAGGTATTATGCCACAACCAGACTTCCACAAGGATCTCAGTTAGTGTTCTATAATAAACACAGCTGCGGAACTACTGCCATTCGGTGCTTTTGTTTGTACCAGAACACATTTATATAAAAAAGACCTTGCTCATCTTATTTACAAAGATGTTGAAAAAACAAGAGAGGACCAGACTGATAGTTAGCATTGTGAACTATTAAGGTTAAACTGCCATTAATCGAGTGTTGGAGTCTATGGCACGATCAGGAAAATGTGGGCCATTATTTAATTTCCTTTAGAACAGATGTTAGAAGAAAAATTCTGCAGATACAATGTGATATTTGTCAATGGGTATGGAGGCACTCAACAGCAGCAGAGAACCAAGCTAATAAACTACATTCTCAAAAGACCCTGTCCGCCAGGTGAGTTAAATCCAGTAGGACACCAGAACCAAGATTGTGGTCACTTTTCAGTTTTCATTCCTGGTGAGAAACAAATGGAGGAAGCAGGAAGGCAGCACTGGATGGTCCAGTCAGATGACCAGATCATTTGAAATACTGTATTTGCTCAATTATAAGACGACCCCCCCAAAAGAAAAGGCCAAAAATTATTTTTTTCCTGAAAAAACTGTTGTCTTATAATTGAGTAAATACAGTTCTACAATTCTCTTTTGTTTGCAGGATGTAGTCAATAAAAAAGAAAGCAGATAGATACAAAGAAATGTGTAGGCATTAGGTAGCTGCTTTTCTGAAGTTCCACTGCTTTTTCATGGGAGAAGGAGACTCGAAGTTAATTCGAAATTTTAAGCAGTGTTTAAAGACTCGTGGAATACTGAAAACTGATTTTTAGAAATTGGCAAATTAAAATCAATTTGTCCCCTAGCTGTTCTATTTCATCTTGTGGTTATCATTGCATTTTAACAAGAATTCACAGTTGACCCCTCAACCTCTCCATTTCCTCCCACCCAAAACAGCTCATATTCGATACCTATCATCCCTTTATCTAACTTAGTCTAGCCTTATATTCTATCTGCTTTGGTTGAGTTAGTCTCAAATGTATTTGTGCTCTTTATCTGGTAACATTCTACTTCCTAGCTGTTCTGTATGAGGGGCTAAGTGAAGATTTTCAAGGGTATCACCAGTCCCAAAGGTGTTCAGGTTATCTTCCTAAAAAAAATAGTATAACAATCCACTTGTCCTCAGTTGTAACAAAGATAACCCATATGTGTGGCACATAAGACCTCCATTTTGAAATTCCAATCCTTTTATGTTTTATGCACTGCTTTTGTGGGGAACACCAAAGTAACACTTAACCTCTGTTTGCGCTCTGTTTATTAAATGATCCAGATCAATAAGGAAGACCAGCAGAGTGCGCAGTATGGGGGACACAGAACCCAGCCTGCAACCTAGGCATGCCAACTGTATGACAAATGAAAGTATAAAGAAGGGGAACAACAGTCTAAATAGTCTATATTATTAAATTCTATCTATAGCACACCAGCAGATTTTAAAGCAGAATTACTATGATTAGGAGAAAATAAACTAACATTAAAAGGAACAGAAAAAATAGCAATAACAATAAATATACTGGCACGAAAAATAGAAAATGAATACAAAACAAAATTTAGTTTTAGCTCATTCATCTATTCAATATTAAATTCAGGGCATGTGTGTCTTAACAGTTATAGAGCTCCTCACGGTTTCTCCATAGCTTTGCAAGGACCATGAAATAGTTCTCGTTTTCTACCATTTGATGCAAAAAAAAACCACGACATTTTGCTCCAAAACGAAAACACTGTAAAATAGGTTCTCTCATTTTCAGCTTATACTATCCCTCAAAGTTCTGGTCTTATAAAGGTTCCCTGAGGACTGATTTGAGAACCACAGAGGCTGATAAGATTTATATACGGTTTCCTGCTGTGGAAAACATGGCCTTGAAGACTTGAATAAAAACCTCTCTGAACCAAGATTGAGAAAATGGAAAATGGATTTGGAGAGCTGACCAGAGGAAGTCATCTGATAAATTTTAGATAGGTGGGAATCCTACTTTCGCTACATAAACTACATGCTAATTATGAGGTTTCTGGTGGAGTAAATCCTGTCCTATATAATCTTTCCAATCTGTCTTTTTCCAGATCCTTGTACAGACAGGATTGCTTCAAACAGAATCCTTTTCATACCGCTAATTCATATGCATGTTATTAGAAATGTAATGGACTTAAGGCCTAAATAAGCAACTTATTAAAATGTCTTATTTGCATATTTATTTAAGTTAATCATATCTGCTTGCTGATTTTTGTTGTTCTAAAATGGGGCACACAGATCGGTCATAGCCACTGGTTCCATGAGCTCATTTTTCTAAAATGAATCCAAAACTTATGCTGAGCTGCCCTTGTATAGTAATCAGAAAGTCCCATAGTTCTATTGTATTTCATTGTCCAGTACCTGGTTTTACAGATCTATTTTACAAAAGCAAAGAGTGGCTTATAAAGTGAGATAAAATAAAAGTGCTGTATAGTTTAAAGGTTCAGGTCTTGAGTTGTTGTAGAGACCTGTCATGGGTTTACAGCTGCTAACCTGATAGCAAAGGCAGTCAGTCTGGTTAATTTACCAAGTCAACTCTCCTCTTAATGAGAAGTGGAGAGATTTTGTGGAGTTTGAGCCCTATTTCACCTTCCACTACCAACTCAACTCTTCTGAGTTGCTAGTTATGGTTTTCACTGCAACTCAAGTGAGCTGGGGGATGAGTCCACTTCAAAGCATCAGCAAGTTGCTCCAACTTGGTGAAGTTATCTACAGCAAGGTTAATTGACTGTCTCCCTCTAAGCTTGCATGTGGAATTGCCACAGGAGTCGGCAAATTAAATGTAAAAACAATGCCAAGGTGTATTACACAAAAATACGTGGACAAAAAACACATCTATAGCACAGCAAGGAAGCTCAGTGAACAGTCAATGAGATGAACACTATATGGACAAAAGTATTGGGACAGCGGCCCAACCAGACACCAACAGTATGGGCAAAAATTCGCACAGAAACTCTCCAAAATCTTGTAGAAAGTCTTCCCAGAAGAGTGAAAGCTGTTATAGCAGCAAAGGGGGCACCAACTACATATTAATACTTATGTATTTAGAATGCGATGTCATAAAAGTCCCTTTTGTAATGGCCGGGTGTCACAATGCTTTTGTCCAAAGATATATATTACACACAGACACACACAGAAAATCATTTACCCCAGAGTTATCCAATTACAAGCCTTACCTTTCTTGTACAGGACTGTGTTTTATGGCACTGAATTTGTGTAAAAGCACACGACTGTAAAGCAGCACAAGCAGCAATCTGTGGGCTTATTCGTATCTGCAGCGTCTGGACAAAAATGACAAGACGTGATACAATATTTTTATTTTCAGTTTAAGATGCAAAAATATTTCAAAGGGTACAACCAACAATTGGCATTTTGAACAATTCTTCTCCTGCGTTGAATTTTTAAATTATATTCCATGAAAATATAAAATGTGTGAAGCGCCACAGAAAGTCCGACAAGGAGTTTAGCGATATATAGAAGCTGCAGAGCGCCATGTATTCCTTGCCCCATTGCAGAGAAACAGAGCCTTGACTCAAACCTCTCCTTCATCCCTCAGTCCCTCGCCAGGTCCTGCCGCTTGCAACCAAAAAACAATCTCTCGCATCTGCCCCATTTCTCACCCAAGAATCCACAAAAACTCTGGTTCATTCACTTATTTCCCATCTTGACTACTGCAACACTCTGGTTCCACTGTCTCAACTCTCTCCTCTGCAGTCTGTCCTAAATGCGGCTGCTAGGTTTATCTTCCTTGCACGCTGCTCCTCTTCTGCTTCCCCCCTCTGTGGAACCCTCCACTGGCTCCCTATAACCTTTAGAATTACATTTAAAATCCTGGTACTAACATAAAAGGCCCTCCATAACACTGCCCCCCCATAACACTGCTCCTCCATACATTTCTGCCCTCATAAGCAAATACTCTCCTACTCGATCCTAACGTTCTTCCCGTGGGCTGAGGCTCTCCTCCTCACTCATCACCTCTTCCTTTTCCCGTCTACAACATTTCACTCGGGCTGCCTCATATCTCTAGAATCTACTCCCACCGGACCTTCAGCATTCAAAACCCACTTCTTCAGAGAAGCCACACCATCTTATCTGCTAGAACTTCATTGATACAACCCCACACCACCTCTCACCCGTCACTGTGCCTTATGTTTGTCACCCCATTCCCTCAAGACTGTAAGCTTGCAAGGGCTCCCTCCGCCTAATGTATCGGTTTGTCTTAGTCTGGCAATTCTCGTCTTGTCGTACTCCTTGAATATATGGATTGTATTAAGCGCTGCGTAAATTGTTGATGCTATATAAACGATAATAATAATAATTCTAGTTGTAGCAAAAGTGGGGTAAAACTAATAACCTATACTTTTTGAAACAAACTATACATTTTTATGTAAGCAATAACAAGGCGTGTTATACAATTTCACCGCAAACACAAGGTCATTGTGTAGATACAATTTATAAGAAGTCAGGAATATCACACGGTTCATCCGTTCTCTCGCTTAATTAAGGTTGACTCACAATTTTCAACTGCTCGGTCTAGTTTTACACCCATAATGTATACATATATAAATTTATATATATATATAAAAGTATTTCTTCCACATTCTTAACAGAATTAAAGCAGCAACGCCCGTTAAATATTCACCCTTAAGGAAAAACTATTATATTGCAATAAACTCTACTGTATTCTGTTGTCAGTTCAAAATCAAATAGCCTGCTGAAGAGTTTGTGATTAAATTAAATGCTACATTTTACATATTTTGGAAAACTGCTAAGAAGTTCAACTATTCCTAGAGTTTCCAATTAGAATAATTTGCTCTAAAACTAATTCCTTTAACACTCAGAAATATAGATAATGGGGGCTTCTTATGTCACGGAAATGGGTAACTTTGTTTAATAACTTCAGTACCCGGATCCTGACAGATTCATCATACATTCCAATTATTCTAAAATATTCCGCTGTCGTACTGAACTCTACATTAACAAGCAAGTAGGATTCTGTGATGTTTAGATCACATATGCTCTTTAAAATCAATCCACATGGGGGGGGGGTTGTTTCATAACACTTAGAAATCGCGTTTCAACAGACGAACCTGATTACCACAGACTTTATTTCATAGTAAATGCAGGGGGCATAGAATGCACGTATAGAATGCTGGTTTGTAGCAGTTCATCGGACCAAACCTCTGTACGTGATCTATAAAAGGTCACCTTGTGTTACGTGCTGTACCTGTCCCTAAATATCAGTCGCGCACAGTAAACGTATGAGATGCTCTTTTAATAACGCGCGCTGCCGCAATTACTTATAGGCATGTCGGACTATACCAGTGCAAGCACCTGTGGGGGGAGTCTTTGGGCAAAGCACTTTTATTATCAGTTTCTCATACTTACTCCTAATCTGACCAGCGCTGCCATAGCGACACCGTAGAGTTTGCTTGTAGATACAGCCCCTACCGCTTCACTTCATGCTGGATTCAAACACTTCCGAGGTGAAAGGCTCTAACATCCGCCTCCACTGAGAGATGAGTGTTGTGGGGGGTTTTTTTGTGCCGCCATCATGTGGTTGGCAGGACTTCTGAGCGCGCTAACAATGTGTGAAGTGAAAAATGAGATAAAAATATTCCTAATAGATAGTCAACAAAATAATTTTTGGCGAATAACCTACAAGATTTAACATAATCAGTGTGTTATTGTATATTACAAAACATGTGAAGAAAATATTGATGTTAATTATAGGAGACAAGTGGAGTTTGAATGATACCTTTTAGCAGAATGATTAATGTTTTTAATATTAAGGTGACTGGTTTGGAAGGTAACAAAAAATGAAAAGTAACTGGTAATGTTGGGGGCAGTTTATTGGAGTCTTTCCTTTAAATAAATAGATTTTTTTCTAGTCATACATTTTCTGAATACCTGGGAACTTTCTGGCTCCGACTACCTGGAGCCCACCTTGCAACCCTGAATTCCCCCTTAGTGACCCAGAGAAGCACAGCTTCACCCCGAGTCTCCGGGCAAAACCCAGAGAGTTCCCAGGTATATTTCTCTGGCGAGACACCTTCACCTCTTTCACTGCTGCTTTATAATGCATATTAATACAGGGTTAATTTGGCAATAATGAAAAAAGCAGTGGAAAAGTTTGTTTGATCAACTTTTATATGTAATTCTATCAATACTAAATTACTTAAACAGTAAAACAAAGTCCGTCCACAAACCATTTAAAACAAGTTTAGCCAAATAAAAAAGGCACACTTGTTGATCAGATGCACACTGAGTTGATCAGGGCCGAATTAAGAGCATCATGGGCCTGGTGCTGAGGATTTTGGTCGCCATTTTATGGAAATAAATAAAATAGAATCTTAACTCATTGGCATCGATGTATACTGCATAAAGATGACATCAGTGCTCGGCAGATGATATAGGATAGAATCTTATGTGATGGGACTGGGAGTAATCAGTACACTAAAAAAGTCATCATACACGGGACGTCTGAAGCTACAATTTACTGCCACTAATCCTTTTTAATAAAATATGCAGCTTGAAACAGAGTAAATAACACAAAACCTTTACTTTTCCTCTCACTGATTTCTGGGACTAGAACATTTTTGAAGTGACTGCAAATTCAGGAAGCGTTTTATCTCTGGATAGTAAAAATTACATCTATTTATTCCTATAGTAAGTAAAGTGCCAGGAAACAGATGACCCAATACACACCAGGACAGGCTCTGCCACACTGACACCCAAACACACACACACACACACACACACACACACACCAGGACATGCTCTACCACACCGACACCCAAACACACACACACACACACCAGGACAGGCTCTACCACACTGAAGCATACATTTATTTTCTACACTGCTTTGTCATTAACGGCCCCTTGTGCATTTATGCCCCCACACCCTTGTATATTAGTATAGTCTTTTGAAAAAATTACTTCCAAGTCCCTTTCTTTTGCTGTAGTTGTTAGAAAAATACCATTAAGTCTATATTCTCTGCCTTTGGATTTTTATGACCTAAATGCATTATTTTACACGTAGCCAAGTTAAACATTAGGTCCCAAGCTTTCGTTTATTCCTCTGGCAGCTGCAAGTTATTGTATTAGGTCAGGTGACAAAAGGCTGTAGTTTTGGGTTTATGCAGTTTAGGTTTATATACATTTAGGTAAATTTTTCCTGTGGATAGTTGATCCAGGGGACCAATTCAGCGGACTGTGGAGACCATATCTTTGCTGGTGAAATTAAATTATTAACATTGGATTATGATAGTTTTATCTTAGTAACAGGCATCTAATTGATCTGTGGCCTTGTGCTAGTGGTATCACCATAACACCCACACTTATTGGCTTCTTGAGAAATCTGTCTGCCCTTTGGTGTCAACAATATACCTCAAAATATTTAGGATGGACGTTGCTGGATTCATTGGTCCTGTTCATCTCCACACAGCGAAAATGTTCACTAAGGGCTGACCTTAGTAGTACTAAGTAGTTTGAAAGGTCAACACTGCACAATTATTTGCTACCTTAAATTCTACCTTGAATTAAATAGTTTAAAACTTTTACACAAGTTGCTCATTCCATGGCTCCTTAAGTTAGTTGAGCACACAGAAACAGCACACCCACGCTTAGAATTTGCAATATGTTGTTAGCTATCCTTTAGGACTAAAAGCAGAAATTAGAAAATCTAGGACACAGTATTTTCACAGTAGAGCCCCTTTTACTGTGTCATGTGCAATAATAGCATGATTTAAGGCAATAGTTTTGAGTGTCCACAATGTGAACAATTTCTTATTAAAAATTGATTTAATTGCAACATCTGCTATATCAATTATATTTCAAGTACATTTGTGTTTCAAGTGCTGCTAACGTACTTTTGCAGTATAAAAGTGTTAGAACGTGTACTCATAAAAATCTCATTTAAACAAATCACAAAACTTGGTAACACAACATTTTCCTAACATAAACTGTTGTAATTGAGGGAATAGGGACTTAAATCAAGAGCACAAAGACCAATTTAAGTAGTTCATTAATTTCAAGTTTCTTTATAGTAATAGTGCTATTTTTTTTTGAGATGTTTATTCTGTAGTTTAGTGGCAAGTGACACTGGGCAGCGCCCTGTTCGATTATACATCACCCCTTAATCAAACCCACACATGGTTCCTTTTTTAACTCCCCAACAGTTAACGTTTTAACCCTGCTTTGCTGAGTTACCAGTATCCTGTTGTGAGCTGGCACCTAATCCTTGCTATATCTACTCAGTACTGATACGTACCTTCTTGCACTAAGGCCTCCTTGCTGTTGGGATCCTGGTTTACTCCTACTGAGGACTTCTCCCTTGGTGGTGGTATTCTGGGCAGAAGAACTTCGTGGTCACACAAATCAATTGTGCCTATCCATTGGTGTAGTGCTGTAGTTGCTGGTGGTGGTGGTCCTGGAGTGAAAAATCTAGTCTGGATTTCTTGAACCTTGAGATGCTGTCTTAAGTAAAATGCGAGTTCAGAAGGTGGTAGGGACCTCCAAATCTTTTTTAATAGACTTTTGTGAAGTTTGTGAAAAAGGACTCAAATAATGTATTCAAATAATGCTCTAAAACTTTTAACACTAAAACTACTTCTTACTCTTTTTTTCTGCAGTATGATGCAAATGGCTAACAATCTATTTATAGGAAACGCACCTTGATTAATATGCATCACATATTTTGGTACTGAATGATGCAGTCGTGGAAAATTATATTTCATTTTAGTGATGACAGGTCATCTCTGAAATCACAGCTTGATAGTTGCATCACATACATGTGATCTCATCCTATGACACGTTGAATGCTGTTGAAAGTATTTTGCATTAAGAAACACAGAAAGAAAAAAAAGTACACTGCTACTGTTGTGTGCAGTTGATAAAGGTACTCTCAACAAAACCAAAACTCTTACTCCTCAGAAGTGGTAGAGGTTAACGCAGTTAGGGATTTTAAACATGCAGGCATATGGCTATCCTGAGAGCAAGGACTAATCAAGGGTTGAGTCTTGCAGGAAAAACCGGGCACACTGGATGGGCCAAATGCTTCTTATATACCATCAAATTCTATGTTTTTGTTCAGCATAGTTGCTAAACCCTTTCCAGAAA
>JARDYJ010000247.1:0-69028 GCA_029215755.1 Spea hammondii
CGAAGAGGGCGGCGGGCCCGGCTCGGGCCCGCCACCCAGGCTCCGCACAGTCGCAGCGAGGCTGCCACGCGGGCCCCGGGCCTCCCTTCCGCCCGCTGCACGCCCGCCACCCACCAACCCCCAGGGCACTCCCTCTGCGGATCCCCGCGCCGGACTGCAGCCCTGCGCCGGCAGCCACGGCTGGAAAGGACCGCCCGCACCACCCCTGCGTCCAAGCCGAGCACCACCGGCTCGCACACTCTCCCCTCTCTCCGTCTCCTGCCTGCCCGCCCGCCCGCCCTCTGTCTCGACGAGGCCCGCCGGGATCGTGGCGGCGCGGCCTGAAACATTTGCATGGCTCCGCCCCCAGGGGGGGGGGGGGGCAGTTCGCACCTCCGCCTCCCGCTCAACGAGATCGGCTGCTAAGCACCTGACAGACGTAGCAGTCCTTACTCTAATCTCATCCTCTCATCTCAATCTAATCCTCTTAACCGCTACTGCTGCTGCTGGGACAAACACTCGCTCACTCTCTCTCGTCCTCGCCCTCGTCAGCCACCATCAGAGGGAGACACAAACCAAGGCATGCAAAAGAACCACAGGAGCCAGGCAGCAGCTGCAGCCGCTGCAGCACAACCGTCAGCTGGCCACGCTAACCTTCAAGCAACCAAACACACTAGCGCTTTAATCCTTCAATGCACCCTCAACCGGCATGGGCCTTCATGACCAAGGCCACACACACACACACACACACACACACACACACACACACACACACACACACACACACACACACACACACACACACACACACACACACACACACACACACACACACAGTTACATTACGTTCCGACGGACATTACCGCAGCACGCTTCAGTGACGTGACGTGTCGCGACCAAGAGGCACGCACGCACGCACGCACGCACTCACTGGCCTGCAACAGCGACGAGCTGGGAGGAAAGAAAGGAAGGAAGGAAGCAACCGACCCACCGGCCGGACCGACCCTGGACTGCTGCCGCTGCTCCCCGGGTCGCTCGGCCCTTCCTCGGATCGTTGCTTCCGCTCGGATTTGCTTTGCTTTGCTGGGTTGGGGTTGGGTTCTGCTTTTGGTCACTGATAAGAGAGGTGCACCGGTCCTGGAGGTACTGCAATACCAGGTCAATGCGTGGAGTGGACAGAGCAAGCTCTTCTTCCATCTCCCCTGTTCTAAAAATCCATTTAATATATGGTCCCCAGATAGGGGACGTATCAGATATTAAACTGATAAGAACAGATACTACACTTGATCTTAGCCAAAGGCCGAGAAGCGATAACCCGAAGAGGGGCGGCGGGCCCGGCTCGGGGCCCGCCACCCAGGCTCCGCACAGTCGCAGCGAGCTGCCACGCGGGCCCCGGGCCTCCCTTCCGCCCGCTGCACGCCCGCCACCCACCAACCCCCAGGGCACTCCCTCTGCGGATCCCCGCGCCGGACTGCAGCCTGCGCCGGCAGCCACGGCTGGAAAGGACCGCCCGCACCACCCCTGCGTCCAAGCCGAGCACCACCGGCTCGCACACTCTCCCCTCTCTCCGTCTCCTGCCTGCCCGCCCGCCCGCCCTCTGTCTCGACGAGGCCCGCCGGGATCGTGGCGGCGCGGCCTGAAACATTTGCATGGCTCCGCCCCCAGGGGGGGGGGGGGGCAGTTCGCACCTCCGCCTCCCGCTCAACGAGATCGGCTGCTAAGCACCTGACAGACGTAGCAGTCCTTACTCTAATCTCATCTCCTCTCATCTCATCTAATCCTCTTAACCGCTACTGCTGCTGCTGGGACAAACACTCGCTCACTCTCTCTCGTCCTCGCCCTCGTCAGCCACCATCAGAGGGAGACACAAACCAAGGCATGCAAAAGAACCACAGGAGCCAGGCAGCAGCTGCAGCCGCTGCAGCACAACCGTCAGCTGGCCACGCTAACCTTCAAGCAACCAAACACACTAGCGCTTTAATCCTTCAATGCACCCTCAACCGGCATGGGCCTTCATGACCAAGGCCACACACACACACACACACACACACACACACACACACACACACACACACACACACACACACACACACACACACACACACACACACACACACACACACACACAGTTACATTACGTTCCGACGGACATTACCGCAGCACGCTTCAGTGACGTGACGTGTCGCGACCAAGAGGCACGCACGCACGCACGCACGCACTCACTGGCCTGCAACAGCGACGAGCTGGGAGGAAAGAAAGGAAGGAAGGAAGCAACCGACCCACCGGCCGACCGACCCTGGACTGCTGCCGCTGCTCCCCGGGTCGCTCGGCCCTTCCTCGGATCGTTGCTCCGCTCGGATTTGCTTTGCTTTGCTGGGTTGGGTTGGGTTCTGCTTTTGGTCACTGATAAGAGAGGTGCACCGGTCCTGGAGGTACTGCAATACCAGGTCAATGCGTGGAGTGGACAGAGCAAGCTCTTCTTCCATCTCCCTGTTCTAAAAATCCATTTAATATATGGTCCCCAGATAGGGGACGTATCAGATATTAAACTGATAAGAACAGATACTACACTTGATCTTAGCCAAAAGGCCGAGAAGCGATAACCCGAAGAGGGCGGCGGGCCCGGCTCGGGCCCGCCACCCAGGCTCCGCACAGTCGCAGCGAGCTGCCACGCGGGCCCCGGGCCTCCCTTCCGCCCGCTGCACGCCCGCCACCCACCAACCCCCAGGGCACTCCCTCTGCGGATCCCCGCGCCGGACTGCAGCCCTGCGCCGGCAGCCACGGCTGGAAAGGACCGCCCGCACCACCCCTGCGTCCAAGCCGAGCACCACCGGCTCGCACACTCTCCCCTCTCTCCGTCTCCTGCCTGCCCGCCCGCCCGCCCTCTGTCTCGACGAGGCCCGCCGGGATCGTGGCGGCGCGGCCTGAAACATTTGCATGGCTCCGCCCCCAGGGGGGGGGGGGGCAGTTCGCACCTCCGCCTCCCGCTCAACGAGATCGGCTGCTAAGCACCTGACAGACGTAGCAGTCCTTACTCTAATCTCATCTCCTCTCATCTCATCTAATCCTCTTAACCGCTACTGCTGCTGCTGGGACAAACACTCGCTCACTCTCTCTCGTCCTCGCCCTCGTCAGCCACCATCAGAGGGAGACACAAACCAAGGCATGCAAAAGAACCACAGGAGCCAGGCAGCAGCTGCAGCCGCTGCAGCACAACCGTCAGCTGGCCACGCTAACCTTCAAGCAACCAAACACACTAGCGCTTTAATCCTTCAATGCACCCTCAACCGGCATGGGCCTTCATGACCAAGGCCACACACACACACACACACACACACACACACACACACACACACACACACACACACACACACACACACACACACACACACACACACACACACACACACACACACAGTTACATTACGTTCCGACGGACATTACCGCAGCACGCTTCAGTGACGTGACGTGTCGCGACCAAGAGGCACGCACGCACGCACGCACGCACTCACTGGCCTGCAACAGCGACGAGCTGGGAGGAAAGAAAGGAAGGAAGGAAGCAACCGACCCACCGGCCGACCGACCCTGGACTGCTGCCGCTGCTCCCCGGGTCGCTCGGCCCTTCCTCGGATCGTTGCTCCGCTCGGATTTGCTTTGCTTTGCTGGGTTGGGTTGGGTTCTGCTTTTGGTCACTGATAAGAGAGGTGCACCGGTCCTGGAGGTACTGCAATACCAGGTCAATGCGTGGAGTGGACAGAGCAAGCTCTTCTTCCATCTCCCTGTTCTAAAAATCCATTTAATATATGGTCCCCAGATAGGGGACGTATCAGATATTAAACTGATAAGAACAGATACTACACTTGATCTTAGCCAAAAGGCCGAGAAGCGATAACCCGAAGAGGGCGGCGGGCCCGGCTCGGGCCCGCCACCCAGGCTCCGCACAGTCGCAGCGAGCTGCCACGCGGGCCCCGGGCCTCCCTTCCGCCCGCTGCACGCCCGCCACCCACCAACCCCCAGGGCACTCCCTCTGCGGATCCCCGCGCCGGACTGCAGCCCTGCGCCGGCAGCCACGGCTGGAAAGGACCGCCCGCACCACCCCTGCGTCCAAGCCGAGCACCACCGGCTCGCACACTCTCCCCTCTCTCCGTCTCCTGCCTGCCCGCCCGCCCGCCCTCTGTCTCGACGAGGCCCGCCGGGATCGTGGCGGCGCGGCCTGAAACATTTGCATGGCTCCGCCCCCAGGGGGGGGGGGGGCAGTTCGCACCTCCGCCTCCCGCTCAACGAGATCGGCTGCTAAGCACCTGACAGACGTAGCAGTCCTTACTCTAATCTCATCTCCTCTCATCTCATCTAATCCTCTTAACCGCTACTGCTGCTGCTGGGACAAACACTCGCTCACTCTCTCTCGTCCTCGCCCTCGTCAGCCACCATCAGAGGGAGACACAAACCAAGGCATGCAAAAGAACCACAGGAGCCAGGCAGCAGCTGCAGCCGCTGCAGCACAACCGTCAGCTGGCCACGCTAACCTTCAAGCAACCAAACACACTAGCGCTTTAATCCTTCAATGCACCCTCAACCGGCATGGGCCTTCATGACCAAGGCCACACACACACACACACACACACACACACACACACACACACACACACACACACACACACACACACACACACACACACACACACACACACACACACACACAGTTACATTACGTTCCGACGGACATTACCGCAGCACGCTTCAGTGACGTGACGTGTCGCGACCAAGAGGCACGCACGCACGCACGCACGCACTCACTGGCCTGCAACAGCGACGAGCTGGGAGGAAAGAAAGGAAGGAAGGAAGCAACCGACCCACCGGCCGACCGACCCTGGACTGCTGCCGCTGCTCCCCGGGTCGCTCGGCCCTTCCTCGGATCGTTGCTCCGCTCGGATTTGCTTTGCTTTGCTGGGTTGGGTTGGGTTCTGCTTTTGGTCACTGATAAGAGAGGTGCACCGGTCCTGGAGGTACTGCAATACCAGGTCAATGCGTGGAGTGGACAGAGCAAGCTCTTCTTCCATCTCCCTGTTCTAAAAATCCATTTAATATATGGTCCCCAGATAGGGGACGTATCAGATATTAAACTGATAAGAACAGATACTACACTTGATCTTAGCCAAAAGGCCGAGAAGCGATAACCCGAAGAGGGCGGCGGGCCCGGCTCGGGCCCGCCACCCAGGCTCCGCACAGTCGCAGCGAGCTGCCACGCGGGCCCCGGGCCTCCCTTCCGCCCGCTGCACGCCCGCCACCCACCAACCCCCAGGGCACTCCCTCTGCGGATCCCCGCGCCGGACTGCAGCCCTGCGCCGGCAGCCACGGCTGGAAAGGACCGCCCGCACCACCCCTGCGTCCAAGCCGAGCACCACCGGCTCGCACACTCTCCCCTCTCTCCGTCTCCTGCCTGCCCGCCCGCCCGCCCTCTGTCTCGACGAGGCCCGCCGGGATCGTGGCGGCGCGGCCTGAAACATTTGCATGGCTCCGCCCCCAGGGGGGGGGGGGGCAGTTCGCACCTCCGCCTCCCGCTCAACGAGATCGGCTGCTAAGCACCTGACAGACGTAGCAGTCCTTACTCTAATCTCATCTCCTCTCATCTCATCTAATCCTCTTAACCGCTACTGCTGCTGCTGGGACAAACACTCGCTCACTCTCTCTCGTCCTCGCCCTCGTCAGCCACCATCAGAGGGAGACACAAACCAAGGCATGCAAAAGAACCACAGGAGCCAGGCAGCAGCTGCAGCCGCTGCAGCACAACCGTCAGCTGGCCACGCTAACCTTCAAGCAACCAAACACACTAGCGCTTTAATCCTTCAATGCACCCTCAACCGGCATGGGCCTTCATGACCAAGGCCACACACACACACACACACACACACACACACACACACACACACACACACACACACACACACACACACACACACACACACACACACACACACACACACACAGTTACATTACGTTCCGACGGACATTACCGCAGCACGCTTCAGTGACGTGACGTGTCGCGACCAAGAGGCACGCACGCACGCACGCACGCACTCACTGGCCTGCAACAGCGACGAGCTGGGAGGAAAGAAAGGAAGGAAGGAAGCAACCGACCCACCGGCCGACCGACCCTGGACTGCTGCCGCTGCTCCCCGGGTCGCTCGGCCCTTCCTCGGATCGTTGCTCCGCTCGGATTTGCTTTGCTTTGCTGGGTTGGGTTGGGTTCTGCTTTTGGTCACTGATAAGAGAGGTGCACCGGTCCTGGAGGTACTGCAATACCAGGTCAATGCGTGGAGTGGACAGAGCAAGCTCTTCTTCCATCTCCCTGTTCTAAAAATCCATTTAATATATGGTCCCCAGATAGGGGACGTATCAGATATTAAACTGATAAGAACAGATACTACACTTGATCTTAGCCAAAAGGCCGAGAAGCGATAACCCGAAGAGGGCGGCGGGCCCGGCTCGGGCCCGCCACCCAGGCTCCGCACAGTCGCAGCGAGCTGCCACGCGGGCCCCGGGCCTCCCTTCCGCCCGCTGCACGCCCGCCACCCACCAACCCCCAGGGCACTCCCTCTGCGGATCCCCGCGCCGGACTGCAGCCCTGCGCCGGCAGCCACGGCTGGAAAGGACCGCCCGCACCACCCCTGCGTCCAAGCCGAGCACCACCGGCTCGCACACTCTCCCCTCTCTCCGTCTCCTGCCTGCCCGCCCGCCCGCCCTCTGTCTCGACGAGGCCCGCCGGGATCGTGGCGGCGCGGCCTGAAACATTTGCATGGCTCCGCCCCCAGGGGGGGGGGGGGCAGTTCGCACCTCCGCCTCCCGCTCAACGAGATCGGCTGCTAAGCACCTGACAGACGTAGCAGTCCTTACTCTAATCTCATCTCCTCTCATCTCATCTAATCCTCTTAACCGCTACTGCTGCTGCTGGGACAAACACTCGCTCACTCTCTCTCGTCCTCGCCCTCGTCAGCCACCATCAGAGGGAGACACAAACCAAGGCATGCAAAAGAACCACAGGAGCCAGGCAGCAGCTGCAGCCGCTGCAGCACAACCGTCAGCTGGCCACGCTAACCTTCAAGCAACCAAACACACTAGCGCTTTAATCCTTCAATGCACCCTCAACCGGCATGGGCCTTCATGACCAAGGCCACACACACACACACACACACACACACACACACACACACACACACACACACACACACACACACACACACACACACACACACACACACACACACACACACACAGTTACATTACGTTCCGACGGACATTACCGCAGCACGCTTCAGTGACGTGACGTGTCGCGACCAAGAGGCACGCACGCACGCACGCACGCACTCACTGGCCTGCAACAGCGACGAGCTGGGAGGAAAGAAAGGAAGGAAGGAAGCAACCGACCCACCGGCCGACCGACCCTGGACTGCTGCCGCTGCTCCCCGGGTCGCTCGGCCCTTCCTCGGATCGTTGCTCCGCTCGGATTTGCTTTGCTTTGCTGGGTTGGGTTGGGTTCTGCTTTTGGTCACTGATAAGAGAGGTGCACCGGTCCTGGAGGTACTGCAATACCAGGTCAATGCGTGGAGTGGACAGAGCAAGCTCTTCTTCCATCTCCCTGTTCTAAAAATCCATTTAATATATGGTCCCCAGATAGGGGACGTATCAGATATTAAACTGATAAGAACAGATACTACACTTGATCTTAGCCAAAAGGCCGAGAAGCGATAACCCGAAGAGGGCGGCGGGCCCGGCTCGGGCCCGCCACCCAGGCTCCGCACAGTCGCAGCGAGCTGCCACGCGGGCCCCGGGCCTCCCTTCCGCCCGCTGCACGCCCGCCACCCACCAACCCCCAGGGCACTCCCTCTGCGGATCCCCGCGCCGGACTGCAGCCCTGCGCCGGCAGCCACGGCTGGAAAGGACCGCCCGCACCACCCCTGCGTCCAAGCCGAGCACCACCGGCTCGCACACTCTCCCCTCTCTCCGTCTCCTGCCTGCCCGCCCGCCCGCCCTCTGTCTCGACGAGGCCCGCCGGGATCGTGGCGGCGCGGCCTGAAACATTTGCATGGCTCCGCCCCCAGGGGGGGGGGGGGCAGTTCGCACCTCCGCCTCCCGCTCAACGAGATCGGCTGCTAAGCACCTGACAGACGTAGCAGTCCTTACTCTAATCTCATCTCCTCTCATCTCATCTAATCCTCTTAACCGCTACTGCTGCTGCTGGGACAAACACTCGCTCACTCTCTCTCGTCCTCGCCCTCGTCAGCCACCATCAGAGGGAGACACAAACCAAGGCATGCAAAAGAACCACAGGAGCCAGGCAGCAGCTGCAGCCGCTGCAGCACAACCGTCAGCTGGCCACGCTAACCTTCAAGCAACCAAACACACTAGCGCTTTAATCCTTCAATGCACCCTCAACCGGCATGGGCCTTCATGACCAAGGCCACACACACACACACACACACACACACACACACACACACACACACACACACACACACACACACACACACACACACACACACACACACACACACACACACACACAGTTACATTACGTTCCGACGGACATTACCGCAGCACGCTTCAGTGACGTGACGTGTCGCGACCAAGAGGCACGCACGCACGCACGCACGCACTCACTGGCCTGCAACAGCGACGAGCTGGGAGGAAAGAAAGGAAGGAAGGAAGCAACCGACCCACCGGCCGACCGACCCTGGACTGCTGCCGCTGCTCCCCGGGTCGCTCGGCCCTTCCTCGGATCGTTGCTCCGCTCGGATTTGCTTTGCTTTGCTGGGTTGGGTTGGGTTCTGCTTTTGGTCACTGATAAGAGAGGTGCACCGGTCCTGGAGGTACTGCAATACCAGGTCAATGCGTGGAGTGGACAGAGCAAGCTCTTCTTCCATCTCCCTGTTCTAAAAATCCATTTAATATATGGTCCCCAGATAGGGGACGTATCAGATATTAAACTGATAAGAACAGATACTACACTTGATCTTAGCCAAAAGGCCGAGAAGCGATAACCCGAAGAGGGCGGCGGGCCCGGCTCGGGCCCGCCACCCAGGCTCCGCACAGTCGCAGCGAGCTGCCACGCGGGCCCCGGGCCTCCCTTCCGCCCGCTGCACGCCCGCCACCCACCAACCCCCAGGGCACTCCCTCTGCGGATCCCCGCGCCGGACTGCAGCCCTGCGCCGGCAGCCACGGCTGGAAAGGACCGCCCGCACCACCCCTGCGTCCAAGCCGAGCACCACCGGCTCGCACACTCTCCCCTCTCTCCGTCTCCTGCCTGCCCGCCCGCCCGCCCTCTGTCTCGACGAGGCCCGCCGGGATCGTGGCGGCGCGGCCTGAAACATTTGCATGGCTCCGCCCCCAGGGGGGGGGGGGGCAGTTCGCACCTCCGCCTCCCGCTCAACGAGATCGGCTGCTAAGCACCTGACAGACGTAGCAGTCCTTACTCTAATCTCATCTCCTCTCATCTCATCTAATCCTCTTAACCGCTACTGCTGCTGCTGGGACAAACACTCGCTCACTCTCTCTCGTCCTCGCCCTCGTCAGCCACCATCAGAGGGAGACACAAACCAAGGCATGCAAAAGAACCACAGGAGCCAGGCAGCAGCTGCAGCCGCTGCAGCACAACCGTCAGCTGGCCACGCTAACCTTCAAGCAACCAAACACACTAGCGCTTTAATCCTTCAATGCACCCTCAACCGGCATGGGCCTTCATGACCAAGGCCACACACACACACACACACACACACACACACACACACACACACACACACACACACACACACACACACACACACACACACACACACACACACACACACACACAGTTACATTACGTTCCGACGGACATTACCGCAGCACGCTTCAGTGACGTGACGTGTCGCGACCAAGAGGCACGCACGCACGCACGCACGCACTCACTGGCCTGCAACAGCGACGAGCTGGGAGGAAAGAAAGGAAGGAAGGAAGCAACCGACCCACCGGCCGACCGACCCTGGACTGCTGCCGCTGCTCCCCGGGTCGCTCGGCCCTTCCTCGGATCGTTGCTCCGCTCGGATTTGCTTTGCTTTGCTGGGTTGGGTTGGGTTCTGCTTTTGGTCACTGATAAGAGAGGTGCACCGGTCCTGGAGGTACTGCAATACCAGGTCAATGCGTGGAGTGGACAGAGCAAGCTCTTCTTCCATCTCCCTGTTCTAAAAATCCATTTAATATATGGTCCCCAGATAGGGGACGTATCAGATATTAAACTGATAAGAACAGATACTACACTTGATCTTAGCCAAAAGGCCGAGAAGCGATAACCCGAAGAGGGCGGCGGGCCCGGCTCGGGCCCGCCACCCAGGCTCCGCACAGTCGCAGCGAGCTGCCACGCGGGCCCCGGGCCTCCCTTCCGCCCGCTGCACGCCCGCCACCCACCAACCCCCAGGGCACTCCCTCTGCGGATCCCCGCGCCGGACTGCAGCCCTGCGCCGGCAGCCACGGCTGGAAAGGACCGCCCGCACCACCCCTGCGTCCAAGCCGAGCACCACCGGCTCGCACACTCTCCCCTCTCTCCGTCTCCTGCCTGCCCGCCCGCCCGCCCTCTGTCTCGACGAGGCCCGCCGGGATCGTGGCGGCGCGGCCTGAAACATTTGCATGGCTCCGCCCCCAGGGGGGGGGGGGGCAGTTCGCACCTCCGCCTCCCGCTCAACGAGATCGGCTGCTAAGCACCTGACAGACGTAGCAGTCCTTACTCTAATCTCATCTCCTCTCATCTCATCTAATCCTCTTAACCGCTACTGCTGCTGCTGGGACAAACACTCGCTCACTCTCTCTCGTCCTCGCCCTCGTCAGCCACCATCAGAGGGAGACACAAACCAAGGCATGCAAAAGAACCACAGGAGCCAGGCAGCAGCTGCAGCCGCTGCAGCACAACCGTCAGCTGGCCACGCTAACCTTCAAGCAACCAAACACACTAGCGCTTTAATCCTTCAATGCACCCTCAACCGGCATGGGCCTTCATGACCAAGGCCACACACACACACACACACACACACACACACACACACACACACACACACACACACACACACACACACACACACACACACACACACACACACACACACACACAGTTACATTACGTTCCGACGGACATTACCGCAGCACGCTTCAGTGACGTGACGTGTCGCGACCAAGAGGCACGCACGCACGCACGCACGCACTCACTGGCCTGCAACAGCGACGAGCTGGGAGGAAAGAAAGGAAGGAAGGAAGCAACCGACCCACCGGCCGACCGACCCTGGACTGCTGCCGCTGCTCCCCGGGTCGCTCGGCCCTTCCTCGGATCGTTGCCGCTCGGATTTGCTTTGCTTTGCTGGGTTGGGTTGGGTTCTGCTTTTGGTCACTGATAAGAGAGGTGCACCGGTCCTGGAGGTACTGCAATACCAGGTCAATGCGTGGAGTGGACAGAGCAAGCTCTTCTTCCATCTCCCTGTTCTAAAAATCCATTTAATATATGGTCCCCAGATAGGGGACGTATCAGATATTAAACTGATAAGAACAGATACTACACTTGATCTTAGCCAAAAGGCCGAGAAGCGATAACCCGAAGAGGGCGGCGGGCCCGGCTCGGGCCCGCCACCCAGGCTCCGCACAGTCGCAGCGAGCTGCCACGCGGGCCCCGGGCCTCCCTTCCGCCCGCTGCACGCCCGCCACCCACCAACCCCCAGGGCACTCCCTCTGCGGATCCCCGCGCCGGACTGCAGCCCTGCGCCGGCAGCCACGGCTGGAAAGGACCGCCCGCACCACCCCTGCGTCCAAGCCGAGCACCACCGGCTCGCACACTCTCCCCTCTCTCCGTCTCCTGCCTGCCCGCCCGCCCGCCCTCTGTCTCGACGAGGCCCGCCGGGATCGTGGCGGCGCGGCCTGAAACATTTGCATGGCTCCGCCCCCAGGGGGGGGGGGGGCAGTTCGCACCTCCGCCTCCCGCTCAACGAGATCGGCTGCTAAGCACCTGACAGACGTAGCAGTCCTTACTCTAATCTCATCTCCTCTCATCTCATCTAATCCTCTTAACCGCTACTGCTGCTGCTGGGACAAACACTCGCTCACTCTCTCTCGTCCTCGCCCTCGTCAGCCACCATCAGAGGGAGACACAAACCAAGGCATGCAAAAGAACCACAGGAGCCAGGCAGCAGCTGCAGCCGCTGCAGCACAACCGTCAGCTGGCCACGCTAACCTTCAAGCAACCAAACACACTAGCGCTTTAATCCTTCAATGCACCCTCAACCGGCATGGGCCTTCATGACCAAGGCCACACACACACACACACACACACACACACACACACACACACACACACACACACACACACACACACACACACACACACACACACACACACACACACACACACACAGTTACATTACGTTCCGACGGACATTACCGCAGCACGCTTCAGTGACGTGACGTGTCGCGACCAAGAGGCACGCACGCACGCACGCACGCACTCACTGGCCTGCAACAGCGACGAGCTGGGAGGAAAGAAAGGAAGGAAGGAAGCAACCGACCCACCGGCCGACCGACCCTGGACTGCTGCCGCTGCTCCCCGGGTCGCTCGGCCCTTCCTCGGATCGTTGCTCCGCTCGGATTTGCTTTGCTTTGCTGGGTTGGGTTGGGTTCTGCTTTTGGTCACTGATAAGAGAGGTGCACCGGTCCTGGAGGTACTGCAATACCAGGTCAATGCGTGGAGTGGACAGAGCAAGCTCTTCTTCCATCTCCCTGTTCTAAAAATCCATTTAATATATGGTCCCCAGATAGGGGACGTATCAGATATTAAACTGATAAGAACAGATACTACACTTGATCTTAGCCAAAAGGCCGAGAAGCGATAACCCGAAGAGGGCGGCGGGCCCGGCTCGGGCCCGCCACCCAGGCTCCGCACAGTCGCAGCGAGCTGCCACGCGGGCCCCGGGCCTCCCTTCCGCCCGCTGCACGCCCGCCACCCACCAACCCCCAGGGCACTCCCTCTGCGGATCCCCGCGCCGGACTGCAGCCCTGCGCCGGCAGCCACGGCTGGAAAGGACCGCCCGCACCACCCCTGCGTCCAAGCCGAGCACCACCGGCTCGCACACTCTCCCCTCTCTCCGTCTCCTGCCTGCCCGCCCGCCCGCCCTCTGTCTCGACGAGGCCCGCCGGGATCGTGGCGGCGCGGCCTGAAACATTTGCATGGCTCCGCCCCCAGGGGGGGGGGGGGCAGTTCGCACCTCCGCCTCCCGCTCAACGAGATCGGCTGCTAAGCACCTGACAGACGTAGCAGTCCTTACTCTAATCTCATCTCCTCTCATCTCATCTAATCCTCTTAACCGCTACTGCTGCTGCTGGGACAAACACTCGCTCACTCTCTCTCGTCCTCGCCCTCGTCAGCCACCATCAGAGGGAGACACAAACCAAGGCATGCAAAAGAACCACAGGAGCCAGGCAGCAGCTGCAGCCGCTGCAGCACAACCGTCAGCTGGCCACGCTAACCTTCAAGCAACCAAACACACTAGCGCTTTAATCCTTCAATGCACCCTCAACCGGCATGGGCCTTCATGACCAAGGCCACACACACACACACACACACACACACACACACACACACACACACACACACACACACACACACACACACACACACACACACACACACACACACACACACACACAGTTACATTACGTTCCGACGGACATTACCGCAGCACGCTTCAGTGACGTGACGTGTCGCGACCAAGAGGCACGCACGCACGCACGCACGCACTCACTGGCCTGCAACAGCGACGAGCTGGGAGGAAAGAAAGGAAGGAAGGAAGCAACCGACCCACCGGCCGACCGACCCTGGACTGCTGCCGCTGCTCCCCGGGTCGCTCGGCCCTTCCTCGGATCGTTGCTCCGCTCGGATTTGCTTTGCTTTGCTGGGTTGGGTTGGGTTCTGCTTTTGGTCACTGATAAGAGAGGTGCACCGGTCCTGGAGGTACTGCAATACCAGGTCAATGCGTGGAGTGGACAGAGCAAGCTCTTCTTCCATCTCCCTGTTCTAAAAATCCATTTAATATATGGTCCCCAGATAGGGGACGTATCAGATATTAAACTGATAAGAACAGATACTACACTTGATCTTAGCCAAAAGGCCGAGAAGCGATAACCCGAAGAGGGCGGCGGGCCCGGCTCGGGCCCGCCACCCAGGCTCCGCACAGTCGCAGCGAGCTGCCACGCGGGCCCCGGGCCTCCCTTCCGCCCGCTGCACGCCCGCCACCCACCAACCCCCAGGGCACTCCCTCTGCGGATCCCCGCGCCGGACTGCAGCCCTGCGCCGGCAGCCACGGCTGGAAAGGACCGCCCGCACCACCCCTGCGTCCAAGCCGAGCACCACCGGCTCGCACACTCTCCCCTCTCTCCGTCTCCTGCCTGCCCGCCCGCCCGCCCTCTGTCTCGACGAGGCCCGCCGGGATCGTGGCGGCGCGGCCTGAAACATTTGCATGGCTCCGCCCCCAGGGGGGGGGGGGGCAGTTCGCACCTCCGCCTCCCGCTCAACGAGATCGGCTGCTAAGCACCTGACAGACGTAGCAGTCCTTACTCTAATCTCATCTCCTCTCATCTCATCTAATCCTCTTAACCGCTACTGCTGCTGCTGGGACAAACACTCGCTCACTCTCTCTCGTCCTCGCCCTCGTCAGCCACCATCAGAGGGAGACACAAACCAAGGCATGCAAAAGAACCACAGGAGCCAGGCAGCAGCTGCAGCCGCTGCAGCACAACCGTCAGCTGGCCACGCTAACCTTCAAGCAACCAAACACACTAGCGCTTTAATCCTTCAATGCACCCTCAACCGGCATGGGCCTTCATGACCAAGGCCACACACACACACACACACACACACACACACACACACACACACACACACACACACACACACACACACACACACACACACACACACACACACACACACACACAGTTACATTACGTTCCGACGGACATTACCGCAGCACGCTTCAGTGACGTGACGTGTCGCGACCAAGAGGCACGCACGCACGCACGCACGCACTCACTGGCCTGCAACAGCGACGAGCTGGGAGGAAAGAAAGGAAGGAAGGAAGCAACCGACCCACCGGCCGACCGACCCTGGACTGCTGCCGCTGCTCCCCGGGTCGCTCGGCCCTTCCTCGGATCGTTGCTCCGCTCGGATTTGCTTTGCTTTGCTGGGTTGGGTTGGGTTCTGCTTTTGGTCACTGATAAGAGAGGTGCACCGGTCCTGGAGGTACTGCAATACCAGGTCAATGCGTGGAGTGGACAGAGCAAGCTCTTCTTCCATCTCCCTGTTCTAAAAATCCATTTAATATATGGTCCCCAGATAGGGGACGTATCAGATATTAAACTGATAAGAACAGATACTACACTTGATCTTAGCCAAAAGGCCGAGAAGCGATAACCCGAAGAGGGCGGCGGGCCCGGCTCGGGCCCGCCACCCAGGCTCCGCACAGTCGCAGCGAGCTGCCACGCGGGCCCCGGGCCTCCCTTCCGCCCGCTGCACGCCCGCCACCCACCAACCCCCAGGGCACTCCCTCTGCGGATCCCCGCGCCGGACTGCAGCCCTGCGCCGGCAGCCACGGCTGGAAAGGACCGCCCGCACCACCCCTGCGTCCAAGCCGAGCACCACCGGCTCGCACACTCTCCCCTCTCTCCGTCTCCTGCCTGCCCGCCCGCCCGCCCTCTGTCTCGACGAGGCCCGCCGGGATCGTGGCGGCGCGGCCTGAAACATTTGCATGGCTCCGCCCCCAGGGGGGGGGGGGGCAGTTCGCACCTCCGCCTCCCGCTCAACGAGATCGGCTGCTAAGCACCTGACAGACGTAGCAGTCCTTACTCTAATCTCATCTCCTCTCATCTCATCTAATCCTCTTAACCGCTACTGCTGCTGCTGGGACAAACACTCGCTCACTCTCTCTCGTCCTCGCCCTCGTCAGCCACCATCAGAGGGAGACACAAACCAAGGCATGCAAAAGAACCACAGGAGCCAGGCAGCAGCTGCAGCCGCTGCAGCACAACCGTCAGCTGGCCACGCTAACCTTCAAGCAACCAAACACACTAGCGCTTTAATCCTTCAATGCACCCTCAACCGGCATGGGCCTTCATGACCAAGGCCACACACACACACACACACACACACACACACACACACACACACACACACACACACACACACACACACACACACACACACACACACACACACACACACACACACAGTTACATTACGTTCCGACGGACATTACCGCAGCACGCTTCAGTGACGTGACGTGTCGCGACCAAGAGGCACGCACGCACGCACGCACGCACTCACTGGCCTGCAACAGCGACGAGCTGGGAGGAAAGAAAGGAAGGAAGGAAGCAACCGACCCACCGGCCGACCGACCCTGGACTGCTGCCGCTGCTCCCCGGGTCGCTCGGCCCTTCCTCGGATCGTTGCTCCGCTCGGATTTGCTTTGCTTTGCTGGGTTGGGTTGGGTTCTGCTTTTGGTCACTGATAAGAGAGGTGCACCGGTCCTGGAGGTACTGCAATACCAGGTCAATGCGTGGAGTGGACAGAGCAAGCTCTTCTTCCATCTCCCTGTTCTAAAAATCCATTTAATATATGGTCCCCAGATAGGGGACGTATCAGATATTAAACTGATAAGAACAGATACTACACTTGATCTTAGCCAAAAGGCCGAGAAGCGATAACCCGAAGAGGGCGGCGGGCCCGGCTCGGGCCCGCCACCCAGGCTCCGCACAGTCGCAGCGAGCTGCCACGCGGGCCCCGGGCCTCCCTTCCGCCCGCTGCACACGCCCGCCACCCACCAACCCCCAGGGCACTCCCTCTGCGGATCCCCGCGCCGGACTGCAGCCCTGCGCCGGCAGCCACGGCTGGAAAGGACCGCCCGCACCACCCCTGCGTCCAAGCCGAGCACCACCGGCTCGCACACTCTCCCCTCTCTCCGTCTCCTGCCTGCCCGCCCGCCCGCCCTCTGTCTCGACGAGGCCCGCCGGGATCGTGGCGGCGCGGCCTGAAACATTTGCATGGCTCCGCCCCCAGGGGGGGGGGGGGCAGTTCGCACCTCCGCCTCCCGCTCAACGAGATCGGCTGCTAAGCACCTGACAGACGTAGCAGTCCTTACTCTAATCTCATCTCCTCTCATCTCATCTAATCCTCTTAACCGCTACTGCTGCTGCTGGGACAAACACTCGCTCACTCTCTCTCGTCCTCGCCCTCGTCAGCCACCATCAGAGGGAGACACAAACCAAGGCATGCAAAAGAACCACAGGAGCCAGGCAGCAGCTGCAGCCGCTGCAGCACAACCGTCAGCTGGCCACGCTAACCTTCAAGCAACCAAACACACTAGCGCTTTAATCCTTCAATGCACCCTCAACCGGCATGGGCCTTCATGACCAAGGCCACACACACACACACACACACACACACACACACACACACACACACACACACACACACACACACACACACACACACACACACACACACACACACACACACACAGTTACATTACGTTCCGACGGACATTACCGCAGCACGCTTCAGTGACGTGACGTGTCGCGACCAAGAGGCACGCACGCACGCACGCACGCACTCACTGGCCTGCAACAGCGACGAGCTGGGAGGAAAGAAAGGAAGGAAGGAAGCAACCGACCCACCGGCCGACCGACCCTGGACTGCTGCCGCTGCTCCCCGGGTCGCTCGGCCCTTCCTCGGATCGTTGCTCCGCTCGGATTTGCTTTGCTTTGCTGGGTTGGGTTGGGTTCTGCTTTTGGTCACTGATAAGAGAGGTGCACCGGTCCTGGAGGTACTGCAATACCAGGTCAATGCGTGGAGTGGACAGAGCAAGCTCTTCTTCCATCTCCCTGTTCTAAAAATCCATTTAATATATGGTCCCCAGATAGGGGACGTATCAGATATTAAACTGATAAGAACAGATACTACACTTGATCTTAGCCAAAAGGCCGAGAAGCGATAACCCGAAGAGGGCGGCGGGCCCGGCTCGGGCCCGCCACCCAGGCTCCGCACAGTCGCAGCGAGCTGCCACGCGGGCCCCGGGCCTCCCTTCCGCCCGCTGCACGCCCGCCACCCACCAACCCCCAGGGCACTCCCTCTGCGGATCCCCGCGCCGGACTGCAGCCCTGCGCCGGCAGCCACGGCTGGAAAGGACCGCCCGCACCACCCCTGCGTCCAAGCCGAGCACCACCGGCTCGCACACTCTCCCCTCTCTCCGTCTCCTGCCTGCCCGCCCGCCCGCCCTCTGTCTCGACGAGGCCCGCCGGGATCGTGGCGGCGCGGCCTGAAACATTTGCATGGCTCCGCCCCCAGGGGGGGGGGGGGCAGTTCGCACCTCCGCCTCCCGCTCAACGAGATCGGCTGCTAAGCACCTGACAGACGTAGCAGTCCTTACTCTAATCTCATCTCCTCTCATCTCATCTAATCCTCTTAACCGCTACTGCTGCTGCTGGGACAAACACTCGCTCACTCTCTCTCGTCCTCGCCCTCGTCAGCCACCATCAGAGGGAGACACAAACCAAGGCATGCAAAAGAACCACAGGAGCCAGGCAGCAGCTGCAGCCGCTGCAGCACAACCGTCAGCTGGCCACGCTAACCTTCAAGCAACCAAACACACTAGCGCTTTAATCCTTCAATGCACCCTCAACCGGCATGGGCCTTCATGACCAAGGCCACACACACACACACACACACACACACACACACACACACACACACACACACACACACACACACACACACACACACACACACACACACACACACACACACACACAGTTACATTACGTTCCGACGGACATTACCGCAGCACGCTTCAGTGACGTGACGTGTCGCGACCAAGAGGCACGCACGCACGCACGCACGCACTCACTGGCCTGCAACAGCGACGAGCTGGGAGGAAAGAAAGGAAGGAAGGAAGCAACCGACCCACCGGCCGACCGACCCTGGACTGCTGCCGCTGCTCCCCGGGTCGCTCGGCCCTTCCTCGGATCGTTGCTCCGCTCGGATTTGCTTTGCTTTGCTGGGTTGGGTTGGGTTCTGCTTTTGGTCACTGATAAGAGAGGTGCACCGGTCCTGGAGGTACTGCAATACCAGGTCAATGCGTGGAGTGGACAGAGCAAGCTCTTCTTCCATCTCCCTGTTCTAAAAATCCATTTAATATATGGTCCCCAGATAGGGGACGTATCAGATATTAAACTGATAAGAACAGATACTACACTTGATCTTAGCCAAAAGGCCGAGAAGCGATAACCCGAAGAGGGCGGCGGGCCCGGCTCGGGCCCGCCACCCAGGCTCCGCACAGTCGCAGCGAGCTGCCACGCGGGCCCCGGGCCTCCCTTCCGCCCGCTGCACGCCCGCCACCCACCAACCCCCAGGGCACTCCCTCTGCGGATCCCCGCGCCGGACTGCAGCCCTGCGCCGGCAGCCACGGCTGGAAAGGACCGCCCGCACCACCCCTGCGTCCAAGCCGAGCACCACCGGCTCGCACACTCTCCCCTCTCTCCGTCTCCTGCCTGCCCGCCCGCCCGCCCTCTGTCTCGACGAGGCCCGCCGGGATCGTGGCGGCGCGGCCTGAAACATTTGCATGGCTCCGCCCCCAGGGGGGGGGGGGGCAGTTCGCACCTCCGCCTCCCGCTCAACGAGATCGGCTGCTAAGCACCTGACAGACGTAGCAGTCCTTACTCTAATCTCATCTCCTCTCATCTCATCTAATCCTCTTAACCGCTACTGCTGCTGCTGGGACAAACACTCGCTCACTCTCTCTCGTCCTCGCCCTCGTCAGCCACCATCAGAGGGAGACACAAACCAAGGCATGCAAAAGAACCACAGGAGCCAGGCAGCAGCTGCAGCCGCTGCAGCACAACCGTCAGCTGGCCACGCTAACCTTCAAGCAACCAAACACACTAGCGCTTTAATCCTTCAATGCACCCTCAACCGGCATGGGCCTTCATGACCAAGGCCACACACACACACACACACACACACACACACACACACACACACACACACACACACACACACACACACACACACACACACACACACACACACACACACACACAGTTACATTACGTTCCGACGGACATTACCGCAGCACGCTTCAGTGACGTGACGTGTCGCGACCAAGAGGCACGCACGCACGCACGCACGCACTCACTGGCCTGCAACAGCGACGAGCTGGGAGGAAAGAAAGGAAGGAAGGAAGCAACCGACCCACCGGCCGACCGACCCTGGACTGCTGCCGCTGCTCCCCGGGTCGCTCGGCCCTTCCTCGGATCGTTGCTCCGCTCGGATTTGCTTTGCTTTGCTGGGTTGGGTTGGGTTCTGCTTTTGGTCACTGATAAGAGAGGTGCACCGGTCCTGGAGGTACTGCAATACCAGGTCAATGCGTGGAGTGGACAGAGCAAGCTCTTCTTCCATCTCCCTGTTCTAAAAATCCATTTAATATATGGTCCCCAGATAGGGGACGTATCAGATATTAAACTGATAAGAACAGATACTACACTTGATCTTAGCCAAAAGGCCGAGAAGCGATAACCCGAAGAGGGCGGCGGGCCCGGCTCGGGCCCGCCACCCAGGCTCCGCACAGTCGCAGCGAGCTGCCACGCGGGCCCCGGGCCTCCCTTCCGCCCGCTGCACGCCCGCCACCCACCAACCCCCAGGGCACTCCCTCTGCGGATCCCCGCGCCGGACTGCAGCCCTGCGCCGGCAGCCACGGCTGGAAAGGACCGCCCGCACCACCCCTGCGTCCAAGCCGAGCACCACCGGCTCGCACACTCTCCCCTCTCTCCGTCTCCTGCCTGCCCGCCCGCCCGCCCTCTGTCTCGACGAGGCCCGCCGGGATCGTGGCGGCGCGGCCTGAAACATTTGCATGGCTCCGCCCCCAGGGGGGGGGGGGGCAGTTCGCACCTCCGCCTCCCGCTCAACGAGATCGGCTGCTAAGCACCTGACAGACGTAGCAGTCCTTACTCTAATCTCATCTCCTCTCATCTCATCTAATCCTCTTAACCGCTACTGCTGCTGCTGGGACAAACACTCGCTCACTCTCTCTCGTCCTCGCCCTCGTCAGCCACCATCAGAGGGAGACACAAACCAAGGCATGCAAAAGAACCACAGGAGCCAGGCAGCAGCTGCAGCCGCTGCAGCACAACCGTCAGCTGGCCACGCTAACCTTCAAGCAACCAAACACACTAGCGCTTTAATCCTTCAATGCACCCTCAACCGGCATGGGCCTTCATGACCAAGGCCACACACACACACACACACACACACACACACACACACACACACACACACACACACACACACACACACACACACACACACACACACACACACACACACACACACAGTTACATTACGTTCCGACGGACATTACCGCAGCACGCTTCAGTGACGTGACGTGTCGCGACCAAGAGGCACGCACGCACGCACGCACGCACTCACTGGCCTGCAACAGCGACGAGCTGGGAGGAAAGAAAGGAAGGAAGGAAGCAACCGACCCACCGGCCGACCGACCCTGGACTGCTGCCGCTGCTCCCCGGGTCGCTCGGCCCTTCCTCGGATCGTTGCTCCGCTCGGATTTGCTTTGCTTTGCTGGGTTGGGTTGGGTTCTGCTTTTGGTCACTGATAAGAGAGGTGCACCGGTCCTGGAGGTACTGCAATACCAGGTCAATGCGTGGAGTGGACAGAGCAAGCTCTTCTTCCATCTCCCTGTTCTAAAAATCCATTTAATATATGGTCCCCAGATAGGGGACGTATCAGATATTAAACTGATAAGAACAGATACTACACTTGATCTTAGCCAAAAGGCCGAGAAGCGATAACCCGAAGAGGGCGGCGGGCCCGGCTCGGGCCCGCCACCCAGGCTCCGCACAGTCGCAGCGAGCTGCCACGCGGGCCCCGGGCCTCCCTTCCGCCCGCTGCACGCCCGCCACCCACCAACCCCCAGGGCACTCCCTCTGCGGATCCCCGCGCCGGACTGCAGCCCTGCGCCGGCAGCCACGGCTGGAAAGGACCGCCCGCACCACCCCTGCGTCCAAGCCGAGCACCACCGGCTCGCACACTCTCCCCTCTCTCCGTCTCCTGCCTGCCCGCCCGCCCGCCCTCTGTCTCGACGAGGCCCGCCGGGATCGTGGCGGCGCGGCCTGAAACATTTGCATGGCTCCGCCCCCAGGGGGGGGGGGGGCAGTTCGCACCTCCGCCTCCCGCTCAACGAGATCGGCTGCTAAGCACCTGACAGACGTAGCAGTCCTTACTCTAATCTCATCTCCTCTCATCTCATCTAATCCTCTTAACCGCTACTGCTGCTGCTGGGACAAACACTCGCTCACTCTCTCTCGTCCTCGCCCTCGTCAGCCACCATCAGAGGGAGACACAAACCAAGGCATGCAAAAGAACCACAGGAGCCAGGCAGCAGCTGCAGCCGCTGCAGCACAACCGTCAGCTGGCCACGCTAACCTTCAAGCAACCAAACACACTAGCGCTTTAATCCTTCAATGCACCCTCAACCGGCATGGGCCTTCATGACCAAGGCCACACACACACACACACACACACACACACACACACACACACACACACACACACACACACACACACACACACACACACACACACACACACACACACACACACAGTTACATTACGTTCCGACGGACATTACCGCAGCACGCTTCAGTGACGTGACGTGTCGCGACCAAGAGGCACGCACGCACGCACGCACGCACTCACTGGCCTGCAACAGCGACGAGCTGGGAGGAAAGAAAGGAAGGAAGGAAGCAACCGACCCACCGGCCGACCGACCCTGGACTGCTGCCGCTGCTCCCCGGGTCGCTCGGCCCTTCCTCGGATCGTTGCTCCGCTCGGATTTGCTTTGCTTTGCTGGGTTGGGTTGGGTTCTGCTTTTGGTCACTGATAAGAGAGGTGCACCGGTCCTGGAGGTACTGCAATACCAGGTCAATGCGTGGAGTGGACAGAGCAAGCTCTTCTTCCATCTCCCTGTTCTAAAAATCCATTTAATATATGGTCCCCAGATAGGGGACGTATCAGATATTAAACTGATAAGAACAGATACTACACTTGATCTTAGCCAAAAGGCCGAGAAGCGATAACCCGAAGAGGGCGGCGGGCCCGGCTCGGGCCCGCCACCCAGGCTCCGCACAGTCGCAGCGAGCTGCCACGCGGGCCCCGGGCCTCCCTTCCGCCCGCTGCACGCCCGCCACCCACCAACCCCCAGGGCACTCCCTCTGCGGATCCCCGCGCCGGACTGCAGCCCTGCGCCGGCAGCCACGGCTGGAAAGGACCGCCCGCACCACCCCTGCGTCCAAGCCGAGCACCACCGGCTCGCACACTCTCCCCTCTCTCCGTCTCCTGCCTGCCCGCCCGCCCGCCCTCTGTCTCGACGAGGCCCGCCGGGATCGTGGCGGCGCGGCCTGAAACATTTGCATGGCTCCGCCCCCAGGGGGGGGGGGGGCAGTTCGCACCTCCGCCTCCCGCTCAACGAGATCGGCTGCTAAGCACCTGACAGACGTAGCAGTCCTTACTCTAATCTCATCTCCTCTCATCTCATCTAATCCTCTTAACCGCTACTGCTGCTGCTGGGACAAACACTCGCTCACTCTCTCTCGTCCTCGCCCTCGTCAGCCACCATCAGAGGGAGACACAAACCAAGGCATGCAAAAGAACCACAGGAGCCAGGCAGCAGCTGCAGCCGCTGCAGCACAACCGTCAGCTGGCCACGCTAACCTTCAAGCAACCAAACACACTAGCGCTTTAATCCTTCAATGCACCCTCAACCGGCATGGGCCTTCATGACCAAGGCCACACACACACACACACACACACACACACACACACACACACACACACACACACACACACACACACACACACACACACACACACACACACACACACACACACAGTTACATTACGTTCCGACGGACATTACCGCAGCACGCTTCAGTGACGTGACGTGTCGCGACCAAGAGGCACGCACGCACGCACGCACGCACTCACTGGCCTGCAACAGCGACGAGCTGGGAGGAAAGAAAGGAAGGAAGGAAGCAACCGACCCACCGGCCGACCGACCCTGGACTGCTGCCGCTGCTCCCCGGGTCGCTCGGCCCTTCCTCGGATCGTTGCTCCGCTCGGATTTGCTTTGCTTTGCTGGGTTGGGTTGGGTTCTGCTTTTGGTCACTGATAAGAGAGGTGCACCGGTCCTGGAGGTACTGCAATACCAGGTCAATGCGTGGAGTGGACAGAGCAAGCTCTTCTTCCATCTCCCTGTTCTAAAAATCCATTTAATATATGGTCCCCAGATAGGGGACGTATCAGATATTAAACTGATAAGAACAGATACTACACTTGATCTTAGCCAAAAGGCCGAGAAGCGATAACCCGAAGAGGGCGGCGGGCCCGGCTCGGGCCCGCCACCCAGGCTCCGCACAGTCGCAGCGAGCTGCCACGCGGGCCCCGGGCCTCCCTTCCGCCCGCTGCACGCCCGCCACCCACCAACCCCCAGGGCACTCCCTCTGCGGATCCCCGCGCCGGACTGCAGCCCTGCGCCGGCAGCCACGGCTGGAAAGGACCGCCCGCACCACCCCTGCGTCCAAGCCGAGCACCACCGGCTCGCACACTCTCCCCTCTCTCCGTCTCCTGCCTGCCCGCCCGCCCGCCCTCTGTCTCGACGAGGCCCGCCGGGATCGTGGCGGCGCGGCCTGAAACATTTGCATGGCTCCGCCCCCAGGGGGGGGGGGGGCAGTTCGCACCTCCGCCTCCCGCTCAACGAGATCGGCTGCTAAGCACCTGACAGACGTAGCAGTCCTTACTCTAATCTCATCTCCTCTCATCTCATCTAATCCTCTTAACCGCTACTGCTGCTGCTGGGACAAACACTCGCTCACTCTCTCTCGTCCTCGCCCTCGTCAGCCACCATCAGAGGGAGACACAAACCAAGGCATGCAAAAGAACCACAGGAGCCAGGCAGCAGCTGCAGCCGCTGCAGCACAACCGTCAGCTGGCCACGCTAACCTTCAAGCAACCAAACACACTAGCGCTTTAATCCTTCAATGCACCCTCAACCGGCATGGGCCTTCATGACCAAGGCCACACACACACACACACACACACACACACACACACACACACACACACACACACACACACACACACACACACACACACACACACACACACACACACACACACAGTTACATTACGTTCCGACGGACATTACCGCAGCACGCTTCAGTGACGTGACGTGTCGCGACCAAGAGGCACGCACGCACGCACGCACGCACTCACTGGCCTGCAACAGCGACGAGCTGGGAGGAAAGAAAGGAAGGAAGCAACCGACCCACCGGCCGACCGACCCTGGACTGCTGCCGCTGCTCCCCGGGTCGCTCGGCCCTTCCTCGGATCGTTGCTCCGCTCGGATTTGCTTTGCTTTGCTGGGTTGGGTTGGGTTCTGCTTTTGGTCACTGATAAGAGAGGTGCACCGGTCCTGGAGGTACTGCAATACCAGGTCAATGCGTGGAGTGGACAGAGCAAGCTCTTCTTCCATCTCCCTGTTCTAAAAATCCATTTAATATATGGTCCCCAGATAGGGGACGTATCAGATATTAAACTGATAAGAACAGATACTACACTTGATCTTAGCCAAAAGGCCGAGAAGCGATAACCCGAAGAGGGCGGCGGGCCCGGCTCGGGCCCGCCACCCAGGCTCCGCACAGTCGCAGCGAGCTGCCACGCGGGCCCCGGGCCTCCCTTCCGCCCGCTGCACGCCCGCCACCCACCAACCCCCAGGGCACTCCCTCTGCGGATCCCCGCGCCGGACTGCAGCCCTGCGCCGGCAGCCACGGCTGGAAAGGACCGCCCGCACCACCCCTGCGTCCAAGCCGAGCACCACCGGCTCGCACACTCTCCCCTCTCTCCGTCTCCTGCCTGCCCGCCCGCCCGCCCTCTGTCTCGACGAGGCCCGCCGGGATCGTGGCGGCGCGGCCTGAAACATTTGCATGGCTCCGCCCCCAGGGGGGGGGGGGGCAGTTCGCACCTCCGCCTCCCGCTCAACGAGATCGGCTGCTAAGCACCTGACAGACGTAGCAGTCCTTACTCTAATCTCATCTCCTCTCATCTCATCTAATCCTCTTAACCGCTACTGCTGCTGCTGGGACAAACACTCGCTCACTCTCTCTCGTCCTCGCCCTCGTCAGCCACCATCAGAGGGAGACACAAACCAAGGCATGCAAAAGAACCACAGGAGCCAGGCAGCAGCTGCAGCCGCTGCAGCACAACCGTCAGCTGGCCACGCTAACCTTCAAGCAACCAAACACACTAGCGCTTTAATCCTTCAATGCACCCTCAACCGGCATGGGCCTTCATGACCAAGGCCACACACACACACACACACACACACACACACACACACACACACACACACACACACACACACACACACACACACACACACACACACACACACACACACACACACAGTTACATTACGTTCCGACGGACATTACCGCAGCACGCTTCAGTGACGTGACGTGTCGCGACCAAGAGGCACGCACGCACGCACGCACGCACTCACTGGCCTGCAACAGCGACGAGCTGGGAGGAAAGAAAGGAAGGAAGGAAGCAACCGACCCACCGGCCGACCGACCCTGGACTGCTGCCGCTGCTCCCCGGGTCGCTCGGCCCTTCCTCGGATCGTTGCTCCGCTCGGATTTGCTTTGCTTTGCTGGGTTGGGTTGGGTTCTGCTTTTGGTCACTGATAAGAGAGGTGCACCGGTCCTGGAGGTACTGCAATACCAGGTCAATGCGTGGAGTGGACAGAGCAAGCTCTTCTTCCATCTCCCTGTTCTAAAAATCCATTTAATATATGGTCCCCAGATAGGGGACGTATCAGATATTAAACTGATAAGAACAGATACTACACTTGATCTTAGCCAAAAGGCCGAGAAGCGATAACCGAGAAGCGATAACCCGAAGAGGGCGGCGGGCCCGGCTCGGGCCCGCCACCCAGGCTCCGCACAGTCGCAGCGAGCTGCCACGCGGGCCCCGGGCCTCCCTTCCGCCCGCTGCACGCCCGCCACCCACCAACCCCCAGGGCACTCCCTCTGCGGATCCCCGCGCCGGACTGCAGCCCTGCGCCGGCAGCCACGGCTGGAAAGGACCGCCCGCACCACCCCTGCGTCCAAGCCGAGCACCACCGGCTCGCACACTCTCCCCTCTCTCCGTCTCCTGCCTGCCCGCCCGCCCGCCCTCTGTCTCGACGAGGCCCGCCGGGATCGTGGCGGCGCGGCCTGAAACATTTGCATGGCTCCGCCCCCAGGGGGGGGGGGGGCAGTTCGCACCTCCGCCTCCCGCTCAACGAGATCGGCTGCTAAGCACCTGACAGACGTAGCAGTCCTTACTCTAATCTCATCTCCTCTCATCTCATCTAATCCTCTTAACCGCTACTGCTGCTGCTGGGACAAACACTCGCTCACTCTCTCTCGTCCTCGCCCTCGTCAGCCACCATCAGAGGGAGACACAAACCAAGGCATGCAAAAGAACCACAGGAGCCAGGCAGCAGCTGCAGCCGCTGCAGCACAACCGTCAGCTGGCCACGCTAACCTTCAAGCAACCAAACACACTAGCGCTTTAATCCTTCAATGCACCCTCAACCGGCATGGGCCTTCATGACCAAGGCCACACACACACACACACACACACACACACACACACACACACACACACACACACACACACACACACACACACACACACACACACACACACACACACACACACACAGTTACATTACGTTCCGACGGACATTACCGCAGCACGCTTCAGTGACGTGACGTGTCGCGACCAAGAGGCACGCACGCACGCACGCACGCACTCACTGGCCTGCAACAGCGACGAGCTGGGAGGAAAGAAAGGAAGGAAGGAAGCAACCGACCCACCGGCCGACCGACCCTGGACTGCTGCCGCTGCTCCCCGGGTCGCTCGGCCCTTCCTCGGATCGTTGCTCCGCTCGGATTTGCTTTGCTTTGCTGGGTTGGGTTGGGTTCTGCTTTTGGTCACTGATAAGAGAGGTGCACCGGTCCTGGAGGTACTGCAATACCAGGTCAATGCGTGGAGTGGACAGAGCAAGCTCTTCTTCCATCTCCCTGTTCTAAAAATCCATTTAATATATGGTCCCCAGATAGGGGACGTATCAGATATTAAACTGATAAGAACAGATACTACACTTGATCTTAGCCAAAAGGCCGAGAAGCGATAACCCGAAGAGGGCGGCGGGCCCGGCTCGGGCCCGCCACCCAGGCTCCGCACAGTCGCAGCGAGCTGCCACGCGGGCCCCGGGCCTCCCTTCCGCCCGCTGCACGCCCGCCACCCACCAACCCCCAGGGCACTCCCTCTGCGGATCCCCGCGCCGGACTGCAGCCCTGCGCCGGCAGCCACGGCTGGAAAGGACCGCCCGCACCACCCCTGCGTCCAAGCCGAGCACCACCGGCTCGCACACTCTCCCCTCTCTCCGTCTCCTGCCTGCCCGCCCGCCCGCCCTCTGTCTCGACGAGGCCCGCCGGGATCGTGGCGGCGCGGCCTGAAACATTTGCATGGCTCCGCCCCCAGGGGGGGGGGGGGCAGTTCGCACCTCCGCCTCCCGCTCAACGAGATCGGCTGCTAAGCACCTGACAGACGTAGCAGTCCTTACTCTAATCTCATCTCCTCTCATCTCATCTAATCCTCTTAACCGCTACTGCTGCTGCTGGGACAAACACTCGCTCACTCTCTCTCGTCCTCGCCCTCGTCAGCCACCATCAGAGGGAGACACAAACCAAGGCATGCAAAAGAACCACAGGAGCCAGGCAGCAGCTGCAGCCGCTGCAGCACAACCGTCAGCTGGCCACGCTAACCTTCAAGCAACCAAACACACTAGCGCTTTAATCCTTCAATGCACCCTCAACCGGCATGGGCCTTCATGACCAAGGCCACACACACACACACACACACACACACACACACACACACACACACACACACACACACACACACACACACACACACACACACACACACACAGTTACATTACGTTCCGACGGACATTACCGCAGCACGCTTCAGTGACGTGACGTGTCGCGACCAAGAGGCACGCACGCACGCACGCACGCACTCACTGGCCTGCAACAGCGACGAGCTGGGAGGAAAGAAAGGAAGGAAGGAAGCAACCGACCCACCGGCCGACCGACCCTGGACTGCTGCCGCTGCTCCCCGGGTCGCTCGGCCCTTCCTCGGATCGTTGCTCCGCTCGGATTTGCTTTGCTTTGCTGGGTTGGGTTGGGTTCTGCTTTTGGTCACTGATAAGAGAGGTGCACCGGTCCTGGAGGTACTGCAATACCAGGTCAATGCGTGGAGTGGACAGAGCAAGCTCTTCTTCCATCTCCCTGTTCTAAAAATCCATTTAATATATGGTCCCCAGATAGGGGACGTATCAGATATTAAACTGATAAGAACAGATACTACACTTGATCTTAGCCAAAAGGCCGAGAAGCGATAACCCGAAGAGGGCGGCGGGCCCGGCTCGGGCCCGCCACCCAGGCTCCGCACATCGCAGCGAGCTGCCACGCGGGCCCCGGGCCTCCCTTCCGCCCGCTGCACGCCCGCCACCCACCAACCCCCAGGGCACTCCCTCTGCGGATCCCCGCGCCGGACTGCAGCCCTGCGCCGGCAGCCACGGCTGGAAAGGACCGCCCGCACCACCCCTGCGTCCAAGCCGAGCACCACCGGCTCGCACACTCTCCCCTCTCTCCGTCTCCTGCCTGCCCGCGCCCGCCCGCCCTCTGTCTCGACGAGGCCCGCCGGGATCGTGGCGGCGCGGCCTGAAACATTTGCATGGCTCCGCCCCCAGGGGGGGGGGGGGCAGTTCGCACCTCCGCCTCCCGCTCAACGAGATCGGCTGCTAAGCACCTGACAGACGTAGCAGTCCTTACTCTAATCTCATCTCCTCTCATCTCATCTAATCCTCTTAACCGCTACTGCTGCTGCTGGGACAAACACTCGCTCACTCTCTCTCGTCCTCGCCCTCGTCAGCCACCATCAGAGGGAGACACAAACCAAGGCATGCAAAAGAACCACAGGAGCCAGGCAGCAGCTGCAGCCGCTGCAGCACAACCGTCAGCTGGCCACGCTAACCTTCAAGCAACCAAACACACTAGCGCTTTAATCCTTCAATGCACCCTCAACCGGCATGGGCCTTCATGACCAAGGCCACACACACACACACACACACACACACACACACACACACACACACACACACACACACACACACACACACACACACACACACACACACACACACACACAGTTACATTACGTTCCGACGGACATTACCGCAGCACGCTTCAGTGACGTGACGTGTCGCGACCAAGAGGCACGCACGCACGCACGCACGCACTCACTGGCCTGCAACAGCGACGAGCTGGGAGGAAAGAAAGGAAGGAAGGAAGCAACCGACCCACCGGCCGACCGACCCTGGACTGCTGCCGCTGCTCCCCGGGTCGCTCGGCCCTTCCTCGGATCGTTGCTCCGCTCGGATTTGCTTTGCTTTGCTGGGTTGGGTTGGGTTCTGCTTTTGGTCACTGATAAGAGAGGTGCACCGGTCCTGGAGGTACTGCAATACCAGGTCAATGCGTGGAGTGGACAGAGCAAGCTCTTCTTCCATCTCCCTGTTCTAAAAATCCATTTAATATATGGTCCCCAGATAGGGGACGTATCAGATATTAAACTGATAAGAACAGATACTACACTTGATCTTAGCCAAAAGGCCGAGAAGCGATAACCCGAAGAGGGCGGCGGGCCCGGCTCGGGCCCGCCACCCAGGCTCCGCACAGTCGCAGCGAGCTGCCACGCGGGCCCCGGGCCTCCCTTCCGCCCGCTGCACGCCCGCCACCCACCAACCCCCAGGGCACTCCCTCTGCGGATCCCCGCGCCGGACTGCAGCCCTGCGCCGGCAGCCACGGCTGGAAAGGACCGCCCGCACCACCCCTGCGTCCAAGCCGAGCACCACCGGCTCGCACACTCTCCCCTCTCTCCGTCTCCTGCCTGCCCGCCCGCCCGCCCTCTGTCTCGACGAGGCCCGCCGGGATCGTGGCGGCGCGGCCTGAAACATTTGCATGGCTCCGCCCCCAGGGGGGGGGGGGGCAGTTCGCACCTCCGCCTCCCGCTCAACGAGATCGGCTGCTAAGCACCTGACAGACGTAGCAGTCCTTACTCTAATCTCATCTCCTCTCATCTCATCTAATCCTCTTAACCGCTACTGCTGCTGCTGGGACAAACACTCGCTCACTCTCTCTCGTCCTCGCCCTCGTCAGCCACCATCAGAGGGAGACACAAACCAAGGCATGCAAAAGAACCACAGGAGCCAGGCAGCAGCTGCAGCCGCTGCAGCACAACCGTCAGCTGGCCACGCTAACCTTCAAGCAACCAAACACACTAGCGCTTTAATCCTTCAATGCACCCTCAACCGGCATGGGCCTTCATGACCAAGGCCACACACACACACACACACACACACACACACACACACACACACACACACACACACACACACACACACACACACACACACACACACACACACACACACACACAGTTACATTACGTTCCGACGGACATTACCGCAGCACGCTTCAGTGACGTGACGTGTCGCGACCAAGAGGCACGCACGCACGCACGCACGCACTCACTGGCCTGCAACAGCGACGAGCTGGGAGGAAAGAAAGGAAGGAAGGAAGCAACCGACCCACCGGCCGACCGACCCTGGACTGCTGCCGCTGCTCCCCGGGTCGCTCGGCCCTTCCTCGGATCGTTGCTCCGCTCGGATTTGCTTTGCTTTGCTGGGTTGGGTTGGGTTCTGCTTTTGGTCACTGATAAGAGAGGTGCACCGGTCCTGGAGGTACTGCAATACCAGGTCAATGCGTGGAGTGGACAGAGCAAGCTCTTCTTCCATCTCCCTGTTCTAAAAATCCATTTAATATATGGTCCCCAGATAGGGGACGTATCAGATATTAAACTGATAAGAACAGATACTACACTTGATCTTAGCCAAAAGGCCGAGAAGCGATAACCCGAAGAGGGCGGCGGGCCCGGCTCGGGCCCGCCACCCAGGCTCCGCACAGTCGCAGCGAGCTGCCACGCGGGCCCCGGGCCTCCCTTCCGCCCGCTGCACGCCCGCCACCCACCAACCCCCAGGGCACTCCCTCTGCGGATCCCCGCGCCGGACTGCAGCCCTGCGCCGGCAGCCACGGCTGGAAAGGACCGCCCGCACCACCCCTGCGTCCAAGCCGAGCACCACCGGCTCGCACACTCTCCCCTCTCTCCGTCTCCTGCCTGCCCGCCCGCCCGCCCTCTGTCTCGACGAGGCCCGCCGGGATCGTGGCGGCGCGGCCTGAAACATTTGCATGGCTCCGCCCCCAGGGGGGGGGGGGGCAGTTCGCACCTCCGCCTCCCGCTCAACGAGATCGGCTGCTAAGCACCTGACAGACGTAGCAGTCCTTACTCTAATCTCATCTCCTCTCATCTCATCTAATCCTCTTAACCGCTACTGCTGCTGCTGGGACAAACACTCGCTCACTCTCTCTCGTCCTCGCCCTCGTCAGCCACCATCAGAGGGAGACACAAACCAAGGCATGCAAAAGAACCACAGGAGCCAGGCAGCAGCTGCAGCCGCTGCAGCACAACCGTCAGCTGGCCACGCTAACCTTCAAGCAACCAAACACACTAGCGCTTTAATCCTTCAATGCACCCTCAACCGGCATGGGCCTTCATGACCAAGGCCACACACACACACACACACACACACACACACACACACACACACACACACACACACACACACACACACACACACACACACACACACACACACACACACACACAGTTACATTACGTTCCGACGGACATTACCGCAGCACGCTTCAGTGACGTGACGTGTCGCGACCAAGAGGCACGCACGCACGCACGCACGCACTCACTGGCCTGCAACAGCGACGAGCTGGGAGGAAAGAAAGGAAGGAAGGAAGCAACCGACCCACCGGCCGACCGACCCTGGACTGCTGCCGCTGCTCCCCGGGTCGCTCGGCCCTTCCTCGGATCGTTGCTCCGCTCGGATTTGCTTTGCTTTGCTGGGTTGGGTTGGGTTCTGCTTTTGGTCACTGATAAGAGAGGTGCACCGGTCCTGGAGGTACTGCAATACCAGGTCAATGCGTGGAGTGGACAGAGCAAGCTCTTCTTCCATCTCCCTGTTCTAAAAATCCATTTAATATATGGTCCCCAGATAGGGGACGTATCAGATATTAAACTGATAAGAACAGATACTACACTTGATCTTAGCCAAAAGGCCGAGAAGCGATAACCCGAAGAGGGCGGCGGGCCCGGCTCGGGCCCGCCACCCAGGCTCCGCACAGTCGCAGCGAGCTGCCACGCGGGCCCCGGGCCTCCCTTCCGCCCGCTGCACGCCCGCCACCCACCAACCCCCAGGGCACTCCCTCTGCGGATCCCCGCGCCGGACTGCAGCCCTGCGCCGGCAGCCACGGCTGGAAAGGACCGCCCGCACCACCCCTGCGTCCAAGCCGAGCACCACCGGCTCGCACACTCTCCCCTCTCTCCGTCTCCTGCCTGCCCGCCCGCCCGCCCTCTGTCTCGACGAGGCCCGCCGGGATCGTGGCGGCGCGGCCTGAAACATTTGCATGGCTCCGCCCCCAGGGGGGGGGGGGGCAGTTCGCACCTCCGCCTCCCGCTCAACGAGATCGGCTGCTAAGCACCTGACAGACGTAGCAGTCCTTACTCTAATCTCATCTCCTCTCATCTCATCTAATCCTCTTAACCGCTACTGCTGCTGCTGGGACAAACACTCGCTCACTCTCTCTCGTCCTCGCCCTCGTCAGCCACCATCAGAGGGAGACACAAACCAAGGCATGCAAAAGAACCACAGGAGCCAGGCAGCAGCTGCAGCCGCTGAACCAAGGCATGCAAAAGAACCACAGGAGCCAGGCAGCAGCTGCAGCCGCTGCAGCACAACCGTCAGCTGGCCACGCTAACCTTCAAGCAACCAAACACACTAGCGCTTTAATCCTTCAATGCACCCTCAACCGGCATGGGCCTTCATGACCAAGGCCACACACACACACACACACACACACACACACACACACACACACACACACACACACACACACACACACACACACACACACACACACACACACACACAGTTACATTACGTTCCGACGGACATTACCGCAGCACGCTTCAGTGACGTGACGTGTCGCGACCAAGAGGCACGCACGCACGCACGCACGCACTCACTGGCCTGCAACAGCGACGAGCTGGGAGGAAAGAAAGGAAGGAAGGAAGCAACCGACCCACCGGCCGACCGACCCTGGACTGCTGCCGCTGCTCCCCGGGTCGCTCGGCCCTTCCTCGGATCGTTGCTCCGCTCGGATTTGCTTTGCTTTGCTGGGTTGGGTTGGGTTCTGCTTTTGGTCACTGATAAGAGAGGTGCACCGGTCCTGGAGGTACTGCAATACCAGGTCAATGCGTGGAGTGGACAGAGCAAGCTCTTCTTCCATCTCCCTGTTCTAAAAATCCATTTAATATATGGTCCCCAGATAGGGGACGTATCAGATATTAAACTGATAAGAACAGATACTACACTTGATCTTAGCCAAAAGGCCGAGAAGCGATAACCCGAAGAGGGCGGCGGGCCCGGCTCGGGCCCGCCACCCAGGCTCCGCACAGTCGCAGCGAGCTGCCACGCGGGCCCCGGGCCTCCCTTCCGCCCGCTGCACGCCCGCCACCCACCAACCCCCAGGGCACTCCCTCTGCGGATCCCCGCGCCGGACTGCAGCCCTGCGCCGGCAGCCACGGCTGGAAAGGACCGCCCGCACCACCCCTGCGTCCAAGCCGAGCACCACCGGCTCGCACACTCTCCCCTCTCTCCGTCTCCTGCCTGCCCGCCCGCCCGCCCTCTGTCTCGACGAGGCCCGCCGGGATCGTGGCGGCGCGGCCTGAAACATTTGCATGGCTCCGCCCCCAGGGGGGGGGGGGGCAGTTCGCACCTCCGCCTCCCGCTCAACGAGATCGGCTGCTAAGCACCTGACAGACGTAGCAGTCCTTACTCTAATCTCATCTCCTCTCATCTCATCTAATCCTCTTAACCGCTACTGCTGCTGCTGGGACAAACACTCGCTCACTCTCTCTCGTCCTCGCCCTCGTCAGCCACCATCAGAGGGAGACACAAACCAAGGCATGCAAAAGAACCACAGGAGCCAGGCAGCAGCTGCAGCCGCTGCAGCACAACCGTCAGCTGGCCACGCTAACCTTCAAGCAACCAAACACACTAGCGCTTTAATCCTTCAATGCACCCTCAACCGGCATGGGCCTTCATGACCAAGGCACACACACACACACACACACAGCACACACACACACACACACACACACACACACACACACACACACACACACACACACACACACACACACACACACACAGTTACATTACGTTCCGACGGACATTACCGCAGCACGCTTCAGTGACGTGACGTGTCGCGACCAAGAGGCACGCACGCACGCACGCACGCACTCACTGGCCTGCAACAGCGACGAGCTGGGAGGAAAGAAAGGAAGGAAGGAAGCAACCGACCCACCGGCCGACCGACCCTGGACTGCTGCCGCTGCTCCCCGGGTCGCTCGGCCCTTCCTCGGATCGTTGCTCCGCTCGGATTTGCTTTGCTTTGCTGGGTTGGGTTGGGTTCTGCTTTTGGTCACTGATAAGAGAGGTGCACCGGTCCTGGAGGTACTGCAATACCAGGTCAATGCGTGGAGTGGACAGAGCAAGCTCTTCTTCCATCTCCCTGTTCTAAAAATCCATTTAATATATGGTCCCCAGATAGGGGACGTATCAGATATTAAACTGATAAGAACAGATACTACACTTGATCTTAGCCAAAAGGCCGAGAAGCGATAACCCGAAGAGGGCGGCGGGCCCGGCTCGGGCCCGCCACCCAGGCTCCGCACAGTCGCAGCGAGCTGCCACGCGGGCCCCGGGCCTCCCTTCCGCCCGCTGCACGCCCGCCACCCACCAACCCCCAGGGCACTCCCTCTGCGGATCCCCGCGCCGGACTGCAGCCCTGCGCCGGCAGCCACGGCTGGAAAGGACCGCCCGCACCACCCCTGCGTCCAAGCCGAGCACCACCGGCTCGCACACTCTCCCCTCTCTCCGTCTCCTGCCTGCCCGCCCGCCCGCCCTCTGTCTCGACGAGGCCCGCCGGGATCGTGGCGGCGCGGCCTGAAACATTTGCATGGCTCCGCCCCCAGGGGGGGGGGGGGCAGTTCGCACCTCCGCCTCCCGCTCAACGAGATCGGCTGCTAAGCACCTGACAGACGTAGCAGTCCTTACTCTAATCTCATCTCCTCTCATCTCATCTAATCCTCTTAACCGCTACTGCTGCTGCTGGGACAAACACTCGCTCACTCTCTCTCGTCCTCGCCCTCGTCAGCCACCATCAGAGGGAGACACAAACCAAGGCATGCAAAAGAACCACAGGAGCCAGGCAGCAGCTGCAGCCGCTGCAGCACAACCGTCAGCTGGCCACGCTAACCTTCAAGCAACCAAACACACTAGCGCTTTAATCCTTCAATGCACCCTCAACCGGCATGGGCCTTCATGACCAAGGCCACACACACACACACACACACACACACACACACACACACACACACACACACACACACACACACACACACACACACACACACACACACACACACACACAGTTACATTACGTTCCGACGGACATTACCGCAGCACGCTTCAGTGACGTGACGTGTCGCGACCAAGAGGCACGCACGCACGCACGCACGCACTCACTGGCCTGCAACAGCGACGAGCTGGGAGGAAAGAAAGGAAGGAAGGAAGCAACCGACCCACCGGCCGACCGACCCTGGACTGCTGCCGCTGCTCCCCGGGTCGCTCGGCCCTTCCTCGGATCGTTGCTCCGCTCGGATTTGCTTTGCTTTGCTGGGTTGGGTTGGGTTCTGCTTTTGGTCACTGATAAGAGAGGTGCACCGGTCCTGGAGGTACTGCAATACCAGGTCAATGCGTGGAGTGGACAGAGCAAGCTCTTCTTCCATCTCCCTGTTCTAAAAATCCATTTAATATATGGTCCCCAGATAGGGGACGTATCAGATATTAAACTGATAAGAACAGATACTACACTTGATCTTAGCCAAAAGGCCGAGAAGCGATAACCCGAAGAGGGCGGCGGGCCCGGCTCGGGCCCGCCACCCAGGCTCCGCACAGTCGCAGCGAGCTGCCACGCGGGCCCCGGGCCTCCCTTCCGCCCGCTGCACGCCCGCCACCCACCAACCCCCAGGGCACTCCCTCTGCGGATCCCCGCGCCGGACTGCAGCCCTGCGCCGGCAGCCACGGCTGGAAAGGACCGCCCGCACCACCCCTGCGTCCAAGCCGAGCACCACCGGCTCGCACACTCTCCCCTCTCTCCGTCTCCTGCCTGCCCGCCCGCCCGCCCTCTGTCTCGACGAGGCCCGCCGGGATCGTGGCGGCGCGGCCTGAAACATTTGCATGGCTCCGCCCCCAGGGGGGGGGGGGGCAGTTCGCACCTCCGCCTCCCGCTCAACGAGATCGGCTGCTAAGCACCTGACAGACGTAGCAGTCCTTACTCTAATCTCATCTCCTCTCATCTCATCTAATCCTCTTAACCGCTACTGCTGCTGCTGGGACAAACACTCGCTCACTCTCTCTCGTCCTCGCCCTCGTCAGCCACCATCAGAGGGAGACACAAACCAAGGCATGCAAAAGAACCACAGGAGCCAGGCAGCAGCTGCAGCCGCTGCAGCACAACCGTCAGCTGGCCACGCTAACCTTCAAGCAACCAAACACACTAGCGCTTTAATCCTTCAATGCACCCTCAACCGGCATGGGCCTTCATGACCAAGGCCACACACACACACACACACACACACACACACACACACACACACACACACACACACACACACACACACACACACACACACACACACACACACAGTTACATTACGTTCCGACGGACATTACCGCAGCACGCTTCAGTGACGTGACGTGTCGCGACCAAGAGGCACGCACGCACGCACGCACGCACTCACTGGCCTGCAACAGCGACGAGCTGGGAGGAAAGAAAGGAAGGAAGGAAGCAACCGACCCACCGGCCGACCGACCCTGGACTGCTGCCGCTGCTCCCCGGGTCGCTCGGCCCTTCCTCGGATCGTTGCTCCGCTCGGATTTGCTTTGCTTTGCTGGGTTGGGTTGGGTTCTGCTTTTGGTCACTGATAAGAGAGGTGCACCGGTCCTGGAGGTACTGCAATACCAGGTCAATGCGTGGAGTGGACAGAGCAAGCTCTTCTTCCATCTCCCTGTTCTAAAAATCCATTTAATATATGGTCCCCAGATAGGGGACGTATCAGATATTAAACTGATAAGAACAGATACTACACTTGATCTTAGCCAAAAGGCCGAGAAGCGATAACCCGAAGAGGGCGGCGGGCCCGGCTCGGGCCCGCCACCCAGGCTCCGCACAGTCGCAGCGAGCTGCCACGCGGGCCCCGGGCCTCCCTTCCGCCCGCTGCACGCCCGCCACCCACCAACCCCCAGGGCACTCCCTCTGCGGATCCCCGCGCCGGACTGCAGCCCTGCGCCGGCAGCCACGGCTGGAAAGGACCGCCCGCACCACCCCTGCGTCCAAGCCGAGCACCACCGGCTCGCACACTCTCCCCTCTCTCCGTCTCCTGCCTGCCCGCCCGCCCGCCCTCTGTCTCGACGAGGCCCGCCGGGATCGTGGCGGCGCGGCCTGAAACATTTGCATGGCTCCGCCCCCAGGGGGGGGGGGGGCAGTTCGCACCTCCGCCTCCCGCTCAACGAGATCGGCTGCTAAGCACCTGACAGACGTAGCAGTCCTTACTCTAATCTCATCTCCTCTCATCTCATCTAATCCCTCTTAACCGCTACTGCTGCTGCTGGGACAAACACTCGCTCACTCTCTCTCGTCCTCGCCCTCGTCAGCCACCATCAGAGGGAGACACAAACCAAGGCATGCAAAAGAACCACAGGAGCCAGGCAGCAGCTGCAGCCGCTGCAGCACAACCGTCAGCTGGCCACGCTAACCTTCAAGCAACCAAACACACTAGCGCTTTAATCCTTCAATGCACCCTCAACCGGCATGGGCCTTCATGACCAAGGCCACACACACACACACACACACACACACACACACACACACACACACACACACACACACACACACACACACACACACACACACACACAGTTACATTACGTTCCGACGGACATTACCGCAGCACGCTTCAGTGACGTGACGTGTCGCGACCAAGAGGCACGCACGCACGCACGCACGCACTCACTGGCCTGCAACAGCGACGAGCTGGGAGGAAAGAAAGGAAGGAAGGAAGCAACCGACCCACCGGCCGACCGACCCTGGACTGCTGCCGCTGCTCCCCGGGTCGCTCGGCCCTTCCTCGGATCGTTGCTCCGCTCGGATTTGCTTTGCTTTGCTGGGTTGGGTTGGGTTCTGCTTTTGGTCACTGATAAGAGAGGTGCACCGGTCCTGGAGGTACTGCAATACCAGGTCAATGCGTGGAGTGGACAGAGCAAGCTCTTCTTCCATCTCCCTGTTCTAAAAATCCATTTAATATATGGTCCCCAGATAGGGGACGTATCAGATATTAAACTGATAAGAACAGATACTACACTTGATCTTAGCCAAAAGGCCGAGAAGCGATAACCCGAAGAGGGCGGCGGGCCCGGCTCGGGCCCGCCACCCAGGCTCCGCACAGTCGCAGCGAGCTGCCACGCGGGCCCCGGGCCTCCCTTCCGCCCGCTGCACGCCCGCCACCCACCAACCCCCAGGGCACTCCCTCTGCGGATCCCCGCGCCGGACTGCAGCCCTGCGCCGGCAGCCACGGCTGGAAAGGACCGCCCGCACCACCCCTGCGTCCAAGCCGAGCACCACCGGCTCGCACACTCTCCCCTCTCTCCGTCTCCTGCCTGCCCGCCCGCCCGCCCTCTGTCTCGACGAGGCCCGCCGGGATCGTGGCGGCGCGGCCTGAAACATTTGCATGGCTCCGCCCCCAGGGGGGGGGGGGGGCAGTTCGCACCTCCGCCTCCCGCTCAACGATGATCGGCTGCTAAGCACCTGACAGACGTAGCAGTCCTTACTCTAATCTCATCTCCTCTCATCTCATCTAATCCTCTTAACCGCTACTGCTGCTGCTGGGACAAACACTCGCTCACTCTCTCTCGTCCTCGCCCTCGTCAGCCACCATCAGAGGGAGACACAAACCAAGGCATGCAAAAGAACCACAGGAGCCAGGCAGCAGCTGCAGCCGCTGCAGCACAACCGTCAGCTGGCCACGCTAACCTTCAAGCAACCAAACACACTAGCGCTTTAATCCTTCAATGCACCCTCAACCGGCATGGGCCTTCATGACCAAGGCCACACACACACACACACACACACACACACACACACACACACACACACACACACACACACACACACACACACACACACACACACACACACAGTTACATTACGTTCCGACGGACATTACCGCAGCACGCTTCAGTGACGTGACGTGTCGCGACCAAGAGGCACGCACGCACGCACGCACGCACTCACTGGCCTGCAACAGCGACGAGCTGGGAGGAAAGAAAGGAAGGAAGGAAGCAACCGACCCACCGGCCGACCGACCCTGGACTGCTGCCGCTGCTCCCCGGGTCGCTCGGCCCTTCCTCGGATCGTTGCTCCGCTCGGATTTGCTTTGCTTTGCTGGGTTGGGTTGGGTTCTGCTTTTGGTCACTGATAAGAGAGGTGCACCGGTCCTGGAGGTACTGCAATACCAGGTCAATGCGTGGAGTGGACAGAGCAAGCTCTTCTTCCATCTCCCTGTTCTAAAAATCCATTTAATATATGGTCCCCAGATAGGGGACGTATCAGATATTAAACTGATAAGAACAGATACTACACTTGATCTTAGCCAAAAGGCCGAGAAGCGATAACCCGAAGAGGGCGGCGGGCCCGGCTCGGGCCCGCCACCCAGGCTCCGCACAGTCGCAGCGAGCTGCCACGCGGGCCCCGGGCCTCCCTTCCGCCCGCTGCACGCCCGCCACCCACCAACCCCCAGGGCACTCCCTCTGCGGATCCCCGCGCCGGACTGCAGCCCTGCGCCGGCAGCCACGGCTGGAAAGGACCGCCCGCACCACCCCTGCGTCCAAGCCGAGCACCACCGGCTCGCACACTCTCCCCTCTCTCCGTCTCCTGCCTGCCCGCCCGCCCGCCCTCTGTCTCGACGAGGCCCGCCGGGATCGTGGCGGCGCGGCCTGAAACATTTGCATGGCTCCGCCCCCAGGGGGGGGGGGGGCAGTTCGCACCTCCGCCTCCCGCTCAACGAGATCGGCTGCTAAGCACCTGACAGACGTAGCAGTCCTTACTCTAATCTCATCTCCTCTCATCTCATCTAATCCTCTTAACCGCTACTGCTGCTGCTGGGACAAACACTCGCTCACTCTCTCTCGTCCTCGCCCTCGTCAGCCACCATCAGAGGGAGACACAAACCAAGGCATGCAAAAGAACCACAGGAGCCAGGCAGCAGCTGCAGCCGCTGCAGCACAACCGTCAGCTGGCCACGCTAACCTTCAAGCAACCAAACACACTAGCGCTTTAATCCTTCAATGCACCCTCAACCGGCATGGGCCTTCATGACCAAGGCCACACACACACACACACACACACACACACACACACACACACACACACACACACACACACACACACACACACACACACACACACACACACACAGTTACATTACGTTCCGACGGACATTACCGCAGCACGCTTCAGTGACGTGACGTGTCGCGACCAAGAGGCACGCACGCACGCACGCACGCACTCACTGGCCTGCAACAGCGACGAGCTGGGAGGAAAGAAAGGAAGGAAGGAAGCAACCGACCCACCGGCCGACCGACCCTGGACTGCTGCCGCTGCTCCCCGGGTCGCTCGGCCCTTCCTCGGATCGTTGCTCCGCTCGGATTTGCTTTGCTTTGCTGGGTTGGGTTGGGTTCTGCTTTTGGTCACTGATAAGAGAGGTGCACCGGTCCTGGAGGTACTGCAATACCAGGTCAATGCGTGGAGTGGACAGAGCAAGCTCTTCTTCCATCTCCCTGTTCTAAAAATCCATTTAATATATGGTCCCCAGATAGGGGACGTATCAGATATTAAACTGATAAGAACAGATACTACACTTGATCTTAGCCAAAAGGCCGAGAAGCGATAACCCGAAGAGGGCGGCGGGCCCGGCTCGGGCCCGCCACCCAGGCTCCGCACAGTCGCAGCGAGCTGCCACGCGGGCCCCGGGCCTCCCTTCCGCCCGCTGCACGCCCGCCACCCACCAACCCCCAGGGCACTCCCTCTGCGGATCCCCGCGCCGGACTGCAGCCCTGCGCCGGCAGCCACGGCTGGAAAGGACCGCCCGCACCACCCCTGCGTCCAAGCCGAGCACCACCGGCTCGCACACTCTCCCCTCTCTCCGTCTCCTGCCTGCCCGCCCGCCCGCCCTCTGTCTCGACGAGGCCCGCCGGGATCGTGGCGGCGCGGCCTGAAACATTTGCATGGCTCCGCCCCCAGGGGGGGGGGGGGCAGTTCGCACCTCCGCCTCCCGCTCAACGAGATCGGCTGCTAAGCACCTGACAGACGTAGCAGTCCTTACTCTAATCTCATCTCCTCTCATCTCATCTAATCCTCTTAACCGCTACTGCTGCTGCTGGGACAAACACTCGCTCACTCTCTCTCGTCCTCGCCCTCGTCAGCCACCATCAGAGGGAGACACAAACCAAGGCATGCAAAAGAACCACAGGAGCCAGGCAGCAGCTGCAGCCGCTGCAGCACAACCGTCAGCTGGCCACGCTAACCTTCAAGCAACCAAACACACTAGCGCTTTAATCCTTCAATGCACCCTCAACCGGCATGGGCCTTCATGACCAAGGCCACACACACACACACACACACACACACACACACACACACACACACACACACACACACACACACACACACACACACACACACACACACACAGTTACATTACGTTCCGACGGACATTACCGCAGCACGCTTCAGTGACGTGACGTGTCGCGACCAAGAGGCACGCACGCACGCACGCACGCACTCACTGGCCTGCAACAGCGACGAGCTGGGAGGAAAGAAAGGAAGGAAGGAAGCAACCGACCCACCGGCCGACCGACCCTGGACTGCTGCCGCTGCTCCCCGGGTCGCTCGGCCCTTCCTCGGATCGTTGCTCCGCTCGGATTTGCTTTGCTTTGCTGGGTTGGGTTGGGTTCTGCTTTTGGTCACTGATAAGAGAGGTGCACCGGTCCTGTCAATGCGTGGAGTGGACAGAGCAAGCTCTTCTTCCATCTCCCTGTTCTAAAAATCCATTTAATATATGGTCCCCAGATAGGGGACGTATCAGATATTAAACTGATAAGAACAGATACTACACTTGATCTTAGCCAAAAGGCCGAGAAGCGAGAGAAGCGATAACCCGAAGAGGGCGGCGGGCCCGGCTCGGGCCCGCCACCCAGGCTCCGCACAGTCGCAGCGAGCTGCCACGCGGGCCCCGGGCCTCCCTTCCGCCCGCTGCACGCCCGCCACCCACCAACCCCCAGGGCACTCCCTCTGCGGATCCCCGCGCCGGACTGCAGCCCTGCGCCGGCAGCCACGGCTGGAAAGGACCGCCCGCACCACCCCTGCGTCCAAGCCGAGCACCACCGGCTCGCACACTCTCCCCTCTCTCCGTCTCCTGCCTGCCCGCCCGCCCGCCCTCTGTCTCGACGAGGCCCGCCGGGATCGTGGCGGCGCGGCCTGAAACATTTGCATGGCTCCGCCCCCAGGGGGGGGGGGGGCAGTTCGCACCTCCGCCTCCCGCTCAACGAGATCGGCTGCTAAGCACCTGACAGACGTAGCAGTCCTTACTCTAATCTCATCTCCTCTCATCTCATCTAATCCTCTTAACCGCTACTGCTGCTGCTGGGACAAACACTCGCTCACTCTCTCTCGTCCTCGCCCTCGTCAGCCACCAACCATCAGAGGGAGACACAAACCAAGGCATGCAAAAGAACCACAGGAGCCAGGCAGCAGCTGCAGCCGCTGCAGCACAACCGTCAGCTGGCCACGCTAACCTTCAAGCAACCAAACACACTAGCGCTTTAATCCTTCAATGCACCCTCAACCGGCATGGGCCTTCATGACCAAGGCCACACACACACACACACACACACACACACACACACACACACACACACACACACACACACACACACACACACACACACACACACACACACACACACACAGTTACATTACGTTCCGACGGACATTACCGCAGCACGCTTCAGTGACGTGACGTGTCGCGACCAAGAGGCACGCACGCACGCACGCACGCACTCACTGGCCTGCAACAGCGACGAGCTGGGAGGAAAGAAAGGAAGGAAGGAAGCAACCGACCCACCGGCCGACCGACCCTGGACTGCTGCCGCTGCTCCCCGGGTCGCTCGGCCCTTCCTCGGATCGTTGCTCCGCTCGGATTTGCTTTGCTTTGCTGGGTTGGGTTGGGTTCTGCTTTTGGTCACTGATAAGAGAGGTGCACCGGTCCTGGAGGTACTGCAATACCAGGTCAATGCGTGGAGTGGACAGAGCAAGCTCTTCTTCCATCTCCCTGTTCTAAAAATCCATTTAATATATGGTCCCCAGATAGGGGACGTATCAGATATTAAACTGATAAGAACAGATACTACACTTGATCTTAGCCAAAAGGCCGAGAAGCGATAACCCGAAGAGGGCGGCGGGCCCGGCTCGGGCCCGCCACCCAGGCTCCGCACAGTCGCAGCGAGCTGCCACGCGGGCCCCGGGCCTCCCTTCCGCCCGCTGCACGCCCGCCACCCACCAACCCCCAGGGCACTCCCTCTGCGGATCCCCGCGCCGGACTGCAGCCCTGCGCCGGCAGCCACGGCTGGAAAGGACCGCCCGCACCACCCCTGCGTCCAAGCCGAGCACCACCGGCTCGCACACTCTCCCCTCTCTCCGTCTCCTGCCTGCCCGCCCGCCCGCCCTCTGTCTCGACGAGGCCCGCCGGGATCGTGGCGGCGCGGCCTGAAACATTTGCATGGCTCCGCCCCCAGGGGGGGGGGGGGCAGTTCGCACCTCCGCCTCCCGCTCAACGAGATCGGCTGCTAAGCACCTGACAGACGTAGCAGTCCTTACTCTAATCTCATCTCCTCTCATCTCATCTAATCCTCTTAACCGCTACTGCTGCTGCTGGGACAAACACTCGCTCACTCTCTCTCGTCCTCGCCCTCGTCAGCCACCATCAGAGGGAGACACAAACCAAGGCATGCAAAAGAACCACAGGAGCCAGGCAGCAGCTGCAGCCGCTGCAGCACAACCGTCAGCTGGCCACGCTAACCTTCAAGCAACCAAACACACTAGCGCTTTAATCCTTCAATGCACCCTCAACCGGCATGGGCCTTCATGACCAAGGCCACACACACACACACACACACACACACACACACACACACACACACACACACACACACACACACACACACACACACACACACACACACACACACACACACACAGTTACATTACGTTCCGACGGACATTACCGCAGCACGCTTCAGTGACGTGACGTGTCGCGACCAAGAGGCACGCACGCACGCACGCACGCACTCACTGGCCTGCAACAGCGACGAGCTGGGAGGAAAGAAAGGAAGGAAGGAAGCAACCGACCCACCGGCCGACCGACCCTGGACTGCTGCCGCTGCTCCCCGGGTCGCTCGGCCCTTCCTCGGATCGTTGCTCCGCTCGGATTTGCTTTGCTTTGCTGGGTTGGGTTGGGTTCTGCTTTTGGTCACTGATAAGAGAGGTGCACCGGTCCTGGAGGTACTGCAATACCAGGTCAATGCGTGGAGTGGACAGAGCAAGCTCTTCTTCCATCTCCCTGTTCTAAAAATCCATTTAATATATGGTCCCCAGATAGGGGACGTATCAGATATTAAACTGATAAGAACAGATACTACACTTGATCTTAGCCAAAAGGCCGAGAAGCGATAACCCGAAGAGGGCGGCGGGCCCGGCTCGGGCCCGCCACCCAGGCTCCGCACAGTCGCAGCGAGCTGCCACGCGGGCCCCGGGCCTCCCTTCCGCCCGCTGCACGCCCGCCACCCACCAACCCCCAGGGCACTCCCTCTGCGGATCCCCGCGCCGGACTGCAGCCCTGCGCCGGCAGCCACGGCTGGAAAGGACCGCCCGCACCACCCCTGCGTCCAAGCCGAGCACCACCGGCTCGCACACTCTCCCCTCTCTCCGTCTCCTGCCTGCCCGCCCGCCCGCCCTCTGTCTCGACGAGGCCCGCCGGGATCGTGGCGGCGCGGCCTGAAACATTTGCATGGCTCCGCCCCCAGGGGGGGGGGGGGCAGTTCGCACCTCCGCCTCCCGCTCAACGAGATCGGCTGCTAAGCACCTGACAGACGTAGCAGTCCTTACTCTAATCTCATCTCCTCTCATCTCATCTAATCCTCTTAACCGCTACTGCTGCTGCTGGGACAAACACTCGCTCACTCTCTCTCGTCCTCGCCCTCGTCAGCCACCATCAGAGGGAGACACAAACCAAGGCATGCAAAAGAACCACAGGAGCCAGGCAGCAGCTGCAGCCGCTGCAGCACAACCGTCAGCTGGCCACGCTAACCTTCAAGCAACCAAACACACTAGCGCTTTAATCCTTCAATGCACCCTCAACCGGCATGGGCCTTCATGACCAAGGCCACACACACACACACACACACACACACACACACACACACACACACACACACACACACACACACACACACACACACACACACACACACACACACACACAGTTACATTACGTTCCGACGGACATTACCGCAGCACGCTTCAGTGACGTGACGTGTCGCGACCAAGAGGCACGCACGCACGCACGCACGCACTCACTGGCCTGCAACAGCGACGAGCTGGGAGGAAAGAAAGGAAGGAAGGAAGCAACCGACCCACCGGCCGACCGACCCTGGACTGCTGCCGCTGCTCCCCGGGTCGCTCGGCCCTTCCTCGGATCGTTGCTCCGCTCGGATTTGCTTTGCTTTGCTGGGTTGGGTTGGGTTCTGCTTTTGGTCACTGATAAGAGAGGTGCACCGGTCCTGGAGGTACTGCAATACCAGGTCAATGCGTGGAGTGGACAGAGCAAGCTCTTCTTCCATCTCCCTGTTCTAAAAATCCATTTAATATATGGTCCCCAGATAGGGGACGTATCAGATATTAAACTGATAAGAACAGATACTACACTTGATCTTAGCCAAAAGGCCGAGAAGCGATAACCCGAAGAGGGCGGCGGGCCCGGCTCGGGCCCGCCACCCAGGCTCCGCACAGTCGCAGCGAGCTGCCACGCGGGCCCCGGGCCTCCCTTCCGCCCGCTGCACGCCCGCCACCCACCAACCCCCAGGGCACTCCCTCTGCGGATCCCCGCGCCGGACTGCAGCCCTGCGCCGGCAGCCACGGCTGGAAAGGACCGCCCGCACCACCCCTGCGTCCAAGCCGAGCACCACCGGCTCGCACACTCTCCCCTCTCTCCGTCTCCTGCCTGCCCGCCCGCCCGCCCTCTGTCTCGACGAGGCCCGCCGGGATCGTGGCGGCGCGGCCTGAAACATTTGCATGGCTCCGCCCCCAGGGGGGGGGGGGGCAGTTCGCACCTCCGCCTCCCGCTCAACGAGATCGGCTGCTAAGCACCTGACAGACGTAGCAGTCCTTACTCTAATCTCATCTCCTCTCATCTCATCTAATCCTCTTAACCGCTACTGCTGCTGCTGGGACAAACACTCGCTCACTCTCTCTCGTCCTCGCCCTCGTCAGCCACCATCAGAGGGAGACACAAACCAAGGCATGCAAAAGAACCACAGGAGCCAGGCAGCAGCTGCAGCCGCTGCAGCACAACCGTCAGCTGGCCACGCTAACCTTCAAGCAACCAAACACACTAGCGCTTTAATCCTTCAATGCACCCTCAACCGGCATGGGCCTTCATGACCAAGGCCACACACACACACACACACACACACACACACACACACACACACACACACACACACACACACACACACACACACACACACACACACACACACACACACAGTTACATTACGTTCCGACGGACATTACCGCAGCACGCTTCAGTGACGTGACGTGTCGCGACCAAGAGGCACGCACGCACGCACGCACGCACTCACTGGCCTGCAACAGCGACGAGCTGGGAGGAAAGAAAGGAAGGAAGGAAGCAACCGACCCACCGGCCGACCGACCCTGGACTGCTGCCGCTGCTCCCCGGGTCGCTCGGCCCTTCCTCGGATCGTTGCTCCGCTCGGATTTGCTTTGCTTTGCTGGGTTGGGTTGGGTTCTGCTTTTGGTCACTGATAAGAGAGGTGCACCGGTCCTGGAGGTACTGCAATACCAGGTCAATGCGTGGAGTGGACAGAGCAAGCTCTTCTTCCATCTCCCTGTTCTAAAAATCCATTTAATATATGGTCCCCAGATAGGGGACGTATCAGATATTAAACTGATAAGAACAGATACTACACTTGATCTTAGCCAAAAGGCCGAGAAGCGATAACCCGAAGAGGGCGGCGGGCCCGGCTCGGGCCCGCCACCCAGGCTCCGCACAGTCGCAGCGAGCTGCCACGCGGGCCCCGGGCCTCCCTTCCGCCCGCTGCACGCCCGCCACCCACCAACCCCCAGGGCACTCCCTCTGCGGATCCCCGCGCCGGACTGCAGCCCTGCGCCGGCAGCCACGGCTGGAAAGGACCGCCCGCACCACCCCTGCGTCCAAGCCGAGCACCACCGGCTCGCACACTCTCCCCTCTCTCCGTCTCCTGCCTGCCCGCCCGCCCGCCCTCTGTCTCGACGAGGCCCGCCGGGATCGTGGCGGCGCGGCCTGAAACATTTGCATGGCTCCGCCCCCAGGGGGGGGGGGGGCAGTTCGCACCTCCGCCTCCCGCTCAACGAGATCGGCTGCTAAGCACCTGACAGACGTAGCAGTCCTTACTCTAATCTCATCTCCTCTCATCTCATCTAATCCTCTTAACCGCTACTGCTGCTGCTGGGACAAACACTCGCTCACTCTCTCTCGTCCTCGCCCTCGTCAGCCACCATCAGAGGGAGACACAAACCAAGGCATGCAAAAGAACCACAGGAGCCAGGCAGCAGCTGCAGCCGCTGCAGCACAACCGTCAGCTGGCCACGCTAACCTTCAAGCAACCAAACACACTAGCGCTTTAATCCTTCAATGCACCCTCAACCGGCATGGGCCTTCATGACCAAGGCCACACACACACACACACACACACACACACACACACACACACACACACACACACACACACACACACACACACACACACACACACACACACACACACAGTTACATTACGTTCCGACGGACATTACCGCAGCACGCTTCAGTGACGTGACGTGTCGCGACCAAGAGGCACGCACGCACGCACGCACGCACTCACTGGCCTGCAACAGCGACGAGCTGGGAGGAAAGAAAGGAAGGAAGGAAGCAACCGACCCACCGGCCGACCGACCCTGGACTGCTGCCGCTGCTCCCCGGGTCGCTCGGCCCTTCCTCGGATCGTTGCTCCGCTCGGATTTGCTTTGCTTTGCTGGGTTGGGTTGGGTTCTGCTTTTGGTCACTGATAAGAGAGGTGCACCGGTCCTGGAGGTACTGCAATACCAGGTCAATGCGTGGAGTGGACAGAGCAAGCTCTTCTTCCATCTCCCTGTTCTAAAAATCCATTTAATATATGGTCCCCAGATAGGGGACGTATCAGATATTAAACTGATAAGAACAGATACTACACTTGATCTTAGCCAAAAGGCCGAGAAGCGATAACCCGAAGAGGGCGGCGGGCCCGGCTCGGGCCCGCCACCCAGGCTCCGCACAGTCGCAGCGAGCTGCCACGCGGGCCCCGGGCCTCCCTTCCGCCCGCTGCACGCCCGCCACCCACCAACCCCCAGGGCACTCCCTCTGCGGATCCCCGCGCCGGACTGCAGCCCTGCGCCGGCAGCCACGGCTGGAAAGGACCGCCCGCACCACCCCTGCGTCCAAGCCGAGCACCACCGGCTCGCACACTCTCCCCTCTCTCCGTCTCCTGCCTGCCCGCCCGCCCGCCCTCTGTCTCGACGAGGCCCGCCGGGATCGTGGCGGCGCGGCCTGAAACATTTGCATGGCTCCGCCCCCAGGGGGGGGGGGGGCAGTTCGCACCTCCGCCTCCCGCTCAACGAGATCGGCTGCTAAGCACCTGACAGACGTAGCAGTCCTTACTCTAATCTCATCTCCTCTCATCTCATCTAATCCTCTTAACCGCTACTGCTGCTGCTGGGACAAACACTCGCTCACTCTCTCTCGTCCTCGCCCTCGTCAGCCACCATCAGAGGGAGACACAAACCAAGGCATGCAAAAGAACCACAGGAGCCAGGCAGCAGCTGCAGCCGCTGCAGCACAACCGTCAGCTGGCCACGCTAACCTTCAAGCAACCAAACACACTAGCGCTTTAATCCTTCAATGCACCCTCAACCGGCATGGGCCTTCATGACCAAGGCCACACACACACACACACACACACACACACACACACACACACACACACACACACACACACACACACACACACACACACACACACACACACACACAGTTACATTACGTTCCGACGGACATTACCGCAGCACGCTTCAGTGACGTGACGTGTCGCGACCAAGAGGCACGCACGCACGCACGCACGCACTCACTGGCCTGCAACAGCGACGAGCTGGGAGGAAAGAAAGGAAGGAAGGAAGCAACCGACCCACCGGCCGACCGACCCTGGACTGCTGCCGCTGCTCCCCGGGTCGCTCGGCCCTTCCTCGGATCGTTGCTCCGCTCGGATTTGCTTTGCTTTGCTGGGTTGGGTTGGGTTCTGCTTTTGGTCACTGATAAGAGAGGTGCACCGGTCCTGGAGACTGCAATACCAGGTCAATGCGTGGAGTGGACAGAGCAAGCTCTTCTTCCATCTCCCTGTTCTAAAAATCCATTTAATATATGGTCCCCAGATAGGGGACGTATCAGATATTAAACTGATAAGAACAGATACTACACTTGATCTTAGCCAAAAGGCCGAGAAGCGATAACCCGAAGAGGGCGGCGGGCCCGGCTCGGGCCCGCCACCCAGGCTCCGCACAGTCGCAGCGAGCTGCCACGCGGGCCCCGGGCCTCCCTTCCGCCCGCTGCACGCCCGCCACCCACCAACCCCCAGGGCACTCCCTCTGCGGATCCCCGCGCCGGACTGCAGCCCTGCGCCGGCAGCCACGGCTGGAAAGGACCGCCCGCACCACCCCTGCGTCCAAGCCGAGCACCACCGGCTCGCACACTCTCCCCTCTCTCCGTCTCCTGCCTGCCCGCCCGCCCGCCCTCTGTCTCGACGAGGCCCGCCGGGATCGTGGCGGCGCGGCCTGAAACATTTGCATGGCTCCGCCCCCAGGGGGGGGGGGGGCAGTTCGCACCTCCGCCTCCCGCTCAACGAGATCGGCTGCTAAGCACCTGACAGACGTAGCAGTCCTTACTCTAATCTCATCTCCTCTCATCTCATCTAATCCTCTTAACCGCTACTGCTGCTGCTGGGACAAACACTCGCTCACTCTCTCTCGTCCTCGCCCTCGTCAGCCACCATCAGAGGGAGACACAAACCAAGGCATGCAAAAGAACCACAGGAGCCAGGCAGCAGCTGCAGCCGCTGCAGCACAACCGTCAGCTGGCCACGCTAACCTTCAAGCAACCAAACACACTAGCGCTTTAATCCTTCAATGCACCCTCAACCGGCATGGGCCTTCATGACCAAGGCCACACACACACACACACACACACACACACACACACACACACACACACACACACACACACACACACACACACACACACACACACACACACACACACACACACAGTTACATTACGTTCCGACGGACATTACCGCAGCACGCTTCAGTGACGTGACGTGTCGCGACCAAGAGGCACGCACGCACGCACGCACGCACTCACTGGCCTGCAACAGCGACGAGCTGGGAGGAAAGAAAGGAAGGAAGGAAGCAACCGACCCACCGGCCGACCGACCCTGGACTGCTGCCGCTGCTCCCCGGGTCGCTCGGCCCTTCCTCGGATCGTTGCTCCGCTCGGATTTGCTTTGCTTTGCTGGGTTGGGTTGGGTTCTGCTTTTGGTCACTGATAAGAGAGGTGCACCGGTCCTGGAGGTACTGCAATACCAGGTCAATGCGTGGAGTGGACAGAGCAAGCTCTTCTTCCATCTCCCTGTTCTAAAAATCCATTTAATATATGGTCCCCAGATAGGGGACGTATCAGATATTAAACTGATAAGAACAGATACTACACTTGATCTTAGCCAAAAGGCCGAGAAGCGATAACCCGAAGAGGGCGGCGGGCCCGGCTCGGGCCCGCCACCCAGGCTCCGCACAGTCGCAGCGAGCTGCCACGCGGGCCCCGGGCCTCCCTTCCGCCCGCTGCACGCCCGCCACCCACCAACCCCCAGGGCACTCCCTCTGCGGATCCCCGCGCCGGACTGCAGCCCTGCGCCGGCAGCCACGGCTGGAAAGGACCGCCCGCACCACCCCTGCGTCCAAGCCGAGCACCACCGGCTCGCACACTCTCCCCTCTCTCCGTCTCCTGCCTGCCCGCCCGCCCGCCCTCTGTCTCGACGAGGCCCGCCGGGATCGTGGCGGCGCGGCCTGAAACATTTGCATGGCTCCGCCCCCAGGGGGGGGGGGGGCAGTTCGCACCTCCGCCTCCCGCTCAACGAGATCGGCTGCTAAGCACCTGACAGACGTAGCAGTCCTTACTCTAATCTCATCTCCTCTCATCTCATCTAATCCTCTTAACCGCTACTGCTGCTGCTGGGACAAACACTCGCTCACTCTCTCGTCCTCGCCCTCGTCAGCCACCATCAGAGGGAGACACAAACCAAGGCATGCAAAAGAACCACAGGAGCCAGGCAGCAGCTGCAGCCGCTGCAGCACAACCGTCAGCTGGCCACGCTAACCTTCAAGCAACCAAACACACTAGCGCTTTAATCCTTCAATGCACCCTCAACCGGCATGGGCCTTCATGACCAAGGCCACACACACACACACACACACACACACACACACACACACACACACACACACACACACACACACACACACACACACACACACACACACACACACACACACAGTTACATTACGTTCCGACGGACATTACCGCAGCACGCTTCAGTGACGTGACGTGTCGCGACCAAGAGGCACGCACGCACGCACGCACGCACTCACTGGCCTGCAACAGCGACGAGCTGGGAGGAAAGAAAGGAAGGAAGGAAGCAACCGACCCACCGGCCGACCGACCCTGGACTGCTGCCGCTGCTCCCCGGGTCGCTCGGCCCTTCCTCGGATCGTTGCTCCGCTCGGATTTGCTTTGCTTTGCTGGGTTGGGTTGGGTTCTGCTTTTGGTCACTGATAAGAGAGGTGCACCGGTCCTGGAGGTACTGCAATACCAGGTCAATGCGTGGAGTGGACAGAGCAAGCTCTTCTTCCATCTCCCTGTTCTAAAAATCCATTTAATATATGGTCCCCAGATAGGGGACGTATCAGATATTAAACTGATAAGAACAGATACTACACTTGATCTTAGCCAAAAGGCCGAGAAGCGATAACCCGAAGAGGGCGGCGGGCCCGGCTCGGGCCCGCCACCCAGGCTCCGCACAGTCGCAGCGAGCTGCCACGCGGGCCCCGGGCCTCCCTTCCGCCCGCTGCACGCCCGCCACCCACCAACCCCCAGGGCACTCCCTCTGCGGATCCCCGCGCCGGACTGCAGCCCTGCGCCGGCAGCCACGGCTGGAAAGGACCGCCCGCACCACCCCTGCGTCCAAGCCGAGCACCACCGGCTCGCACACTCTCCCCTCTCTCCGTCTCCTGCCTGCCCGCCCGCCCGCCCTCTGTCTCGACGAGGCCCGCCGGGATCGTGGCGGCGCGGCCTGAAACATTTGCATGGCTCCGCCCCCAGGGGGGGGGGGGGCAGTTCGCACCTCCGCCTCCCGCTCAACGAGATCGGCTGCTAAGCACCTGACAGACGTAGCAGTCCTTACTCTAATCTCATCTCCTCTCATCTCATCTAATCCTCTTAACCGCTACTGCTGCTGCTGGGACAAACACTCGCTCACTCTCTCTCGTCCTCGCCCTCGTCAGCCACCATCAGAGGGAGACACAAACCAAGGCATGCAAAAGAACCACAGGAGCCAGGCAGCAGCTGCAGCCGCTGCAGCACAACCGTCAGCTGGCCACGCTAACCTTCAAGCAACCAAACACACTAGCGCTTTAATCCTTCAATGCACCCTCAACCGGCATGGGCCTTCATGACCAAGGCCACACACACACACACACACACACACACACACACACACACACACACACACACACACACACACACACACACACACACACACACACACACACACACACACACACAGTTACATTACGTTCCGACGGACATTACCGCAGCACGCTTCAGTGACGTGACGTGTCGCGACCAAGAGGCACGCACGCACGCACGCACGCACTCACTGGCCTGCAACAGCGACGAGCTGGGAGGAAAGAAAGGAAGGAAGGAAGCAACCGACCCACCGGCCGACCGACCCTGGACTGCTGCCGCTGCTCCCCGGGTCGCTCGGCCCTTCCTCGGATCGTTGCTCCGCTCGGATTTGCTTTGCTTTGCTGGGTTGGGTTGGGTTCTGCTTTTGGTCACTGATAAGAGAGGTGCACCGGTCCTGGAGGTACTGCAATACCAGGTCAATGCGTGGAGTGGACAGAGCAAGCTCTTCTTCCATCTCCCTGTTCTAAAAATCCATTTAATATATGGTCCCCAGATAGGGGACGTATCAGATATTAAACTGATAAGAACAGATACTACACTTGATCTTAGCCAAAAGGCCGAGAAGCGATAACCCGAAGAGGGCGGCGGGCCCGGCTCGGGCCCGCCACCCAGGCTCCGCACAGTCGCAGCGAGCTGCCACGCGGGCCCCGGGCCTCCCTTCCGCCCGCTGCACGCCCGCCACCCACCAACCCCCAGGGCACTCCCTCTGCGGATCCCCGCGCCGGACTGCAGCCCTGCGCCGGCAGCCACGGCTGGAAAGGACCGCCCGCACCACCCCTGCGTCCAAGCCGAGCACCACCGGCTCGCACACTCTCCCCTCTCTCCGTCTCCTGCCTGCCCGCCCGCCCGCCCTCTGTCTCGACGAGGCCCGCCGGGATCGTGGCGGCGCGGCCTGAAACATTTGCATGGCTCCGCCCCCAGGGGGGGGGGGGGCAGTTCGCACCTCCGCCTCCCGCTCAACGAGATCGGCTGCTAAGCACCTGACAGACGTAGCAGTCCTTACTCTAATCTCATCTCCTCTCATCTCATCTAATCCTCTTAACCGCTACTGCTGCTGCTGGGACAAACACTCGCTCACTCTCTCTCGTCCTCGCCCTCGTCAGCCACCATCAGAGGGAGACACAAACCAAGGCATGCAAAAGAACCACAGGAGCCAGGCAGCAGCTGCAGCCGCTGCAGCACAACCGTCAGCTGGCCACGCTAACCTTCAAGCAACCAAACACACTAGCGCTTTAATCCTTCAATGCACCCTCAACCGGCATGGGCCTTCATGACCAAGGCCACACACACACACACACACACACACACACACACACACACACACACACACACACACACACACACACACACACACACACACACACACACACACACACACACAGTTACATTACGTTCCGACGGACATTACCGCAGCACGCTTCAGTGACGTGACGTGTCGCGACCAAGAGGCACGCACGCACGCACGCACGCACTCACTGGCCTGCAACAGCGACGAGCTGGGAGGAAAGAAAGGAAGGAAGGAAGCAACCGACCCACCGGCCGACCGACCCTGGACTGCTGCCGCTGCTCCCCGGGTCGCTCGGCCCTTCCTCGGATCGTTGCTCCGCTCGGATTTGCTTTGCTTTGCTGGGTTGGGTTGGGTTCTGCTTTTGGTCACTGATAAGAGAGGTGCACCGGTCCTGGAGGTACTGCAATACCAGGTCAATGCGTGGAGTGGACAGAGCAAGCTCTTCTTCCATCTCCCTGTTCTAAAAATCCATTTAATATATGGTCCCCAGATAGGGGACGTATCAGATATTAAACTGATAAGAACAGATACTACACTTGATCTTAGCCAAAAGGCCGAGAAGCGATAACCCGAAGAGGGCGGCGGGCCCGGCTCGGGCCCGCCACCCAGGCTCCGCACAGTCGCAGCGAGCTGCCACGCGGGCCCCGGGCCTCCCTTCCGCCCGCTGCACGCCCGCCACCCACCAACCCCCAGGGCACTCCCTCTGCGGATCCCCGCGCCGGACTGCAGCCCTGCGCCGGCAGCCACGGCTGGAAAGGACCGCCCGCACCACCCCTGCGTCCAAGCCGAGCACCACCGGCTCGCACACTCTCCCCTCTCTCCGTCTCCTGCCTGCCCGCCCGCCCGCCCTCTGTCTCGACGAGGCCCGCCGGGATCGTGGCGGCGCGGCCTGAAACATTTGCATGGCTCCGCCCCCAGGGGGGGGGGGGGCAGTTCGCACCTCCGCCTCCCGCTCAACGAGATCGGCTGCTAAGCACCTGACAGACGTAGCAGTCCTTACTCTAATCTCATCTCCTCTCATCTCATCTAATCCTCTTAACCGCTACTGCTGCTGCTGGGACAAACACTCGCTCACTCTCTCTCGTCCTCGCCCTCGTCAGCCACCATCAGAGGGAGACACAAACCAAGGCATGCAAAAGAACCACAGGAGCCAGGCAGCAGCTGCAGCCGCTGCAGCACAACCGTCAGCTGGCCACGCTAACCTTCAAGCAACCAAACACACTAGCGCTTTAATCCTTCAATGCACCCTCAACCGGCATGGGCCTTCATGACCAAGGCCACACACACACACACACACACACACACACACACACACACACACACACACACACACACACACACACACACACACACACACACACACACACACACACACACACAGTTACATTACGTTCCGACGGACATTACCGCAGCACGCTTCAGTGACGTGACGTGTCGCGACCAAGAGGCACGCACGCACGCACGCACGCACTCACTGGCCTGCAACAGCGACGAGCTGGGAGGAAAGAAAGGAAGGAAGGAAGCAACCGACCCACCGGCCGACCGACCCTGGACTGCTGCCGCTGCTCCCCGGGTCGCTCGGCCCTTCCTCGGATCGTTGCTCCGCTCGGATTTGCTTTGCTTTGCTGGGTTGGGTTGGGTTCTGCTTTTGGTCACTGATAAGAGAGGTGCACCGGTCCTGGAGGTACTGCAATACCAGGTCAATGCGTGGAGTGGACAGAGCAAGCTCTTCTTCCATCTCCCTGTTCTAAAAATCCATTTAATATATGGTCCCCAGATAGGGGACGTATCAGATATTAAACTGATAAGAACAGATACTACACTTGATCTTAGCCAAAAGGCCGAGAAGCGATAACCCGAAGAGGGCGGCGGGCCCGGCTCGGGCCCGCCACCCAGGCTCCGCACAGTCGCAGCGAGCTGCCACGCGGGCCCCGGGCCTCCCTTCCGCCCGCTGCACGCCCGCCACCCACCAACCCCCAGGGCACTCCCTCTGCGGATCCCCGCGCCGGACTGCAGCCCTGCGCCGGCAGCCACGGCTGGAAAGGACCGCCCGCACCACCCCTGCGTCCAAGCCGAGCACCACCGGCTCGCACACTCTCCCCTCTCTCCGTCTCCTGCCTGCCCGCCCGCCCGCCCTCTGTCTCGACGAGGCCCGCCGGGATCGTGGCGGCGCGGCCTGAAACATTTGCATGGCTCCGCCCCCAGGGGGGGGGGGGGCAGTTCGCACCTCCGCCTCCCGCTCAACGAGATCGGCTGCTAAGCACCTGACAGACGTAGCAGTCCTTACTCTAATCTCATCTCCTCTCATCTCATCTAATCCTCTTAACCGCTACTGCTGCTGCTGGGACAAACACTCGCTCACTCTCTCTCGTCCTCGCCCTCGTCAGCCACCATCAGAGGGAGACACAAACCAAGGCATGCAAAAGAACCACAGGAGCCAGGCAGCAGCTGCAGCCGCTGCAGCACAACCGTCAGCTGGCCACGCTAACCTTCAAGCAACCAAACACACTAGCGCTTTAATCCTTCAATGCACCCTCAACCGGCATGGGCCTTCATGACCAAGGCCACACACACACACACACACACACACACACACACACACACACACACACACACACACACACACACACACACACACACACACACACACACACACACACACACACAGTTACATTACGTTCCGACGGACATTACCGCAGCACGCTTCAGTGACGTGACGTGTCGCGACCAAGAGGCACGCACGCACGCACGCACGCACTCACTGGCCTGCAACAGCGACGAGCTGGGAGGAAAGAAAGGAAGGAAGGAAGCAACCGACCCACCGGCCGACCGACCCTGGACTGCTGCCGCTGCTCCCCGGGTCGCTCGGCCCTTCCTCGGATCGTTGCTCCGCTCGGATTTGCTTTGCTTTGCTGGGTTGGGTTGGGTTCTGCTTTTGGTCACTGATAAGAGAGGTGCACCGGTCCTGGAGGTACTGCAATACCAGGTCAATGCGTGGAGTGGACAGAGCAAGCTCTTCTTCCATCTCCCTGTTCTAAAAATCCATTTAATATATGGTCCCCAGATAGGGGACGTATCAGATATTAAACTGATAAGAACAGATACTACACTTGATCTTAGCCAAAAGGCCGAGAAGCGATAACCCGAAGAGGGCGGCGGGCCCGGCTCGGGCCCGCCACCCAGGCTCCGCACAGTCGCAGCGAGCTGCCACGCGGGCCCCGGGCCTCCCTTCCGCCCGCTGCACGCCCGCCACCCACCAACCCCCAGGGCACTCCCTCTGCGGATCCCCGCGCCGGACTGCAGCCCTGCGCCGGCAGCCACGGCTGGAAAGGACCGCCCGCACCACCCCTGCGTCCAAGCCGAGCACCACCGGCTCGCACACTCTCCCCTCTCTCCGTCTCCTGCCTGCCCGCCCGCCCGCCCTCTGTCTCGACGAGGCCCGCCGGGATCGTGGCGGCGCGGCCTGAAACATTTGCATGGCTCCGCCCCCAGGGGGGGGGGGGGCAGTTCGCACCTCCGCCTCCCGCTCAACGAGATCGGCTGCTAAGCACCTGACAGACGTAGCAGTCCTTACTCTAATCTCATCTCCTCTCATCTCATCTAATCCTCTTAACCGCTACTGCTGCTGCTGGGACAAACACTCGCTCACTCTCTCTCGTCCTCGCCCTCGTCAGCCACCATCAGAGGGAGACACAAACCAAGGCATGCAAAAGAACCACAGGAGCCAGGCAGCAGCTGCAGCCGCTGCAGCACAACCGTCAGCTGGCCACGCTAACCTTCAAGCAACCAAACACACTAGCGCTTTAATCCTTCAATGCACCCTCAACCGGCATGGGCCTTCATGACCAAGGCCACACACACACACACACACACACACACACACACACACACACACACACACACACACACACACACACACACACACACACACACACACACACACACACACACACACAGTTACATTACGTTCCGACGGACATTACCGCAGCACGCTTCAGTGACGTGACGTGTCGCGACCAAGAGGCACGCACGCACGCACGCACGCACTCACTGGCCTGCAACAGCGACGAGCTGGGAGGAAAGAAAGGAAGGAAGGAAGCAACCGACCCACCGGCCGACCGACCCTGGACTGCTGCCGCTGCTCCCCGGGTCGCTCGGCCCTTCCTCGGATCGTTGCTCCGCTCGGATTTGCTTTGCTTTGCTGGGTTGGGTTGGGTTCTGCTTTTGGTCACTGATAAGAGAGGTGCACCGGTCCTGGAGGTACTGCAATACCAGGTCAATGCGTGGAGTGGACAGAGCAAGCTCTTCTTCCATCTCCCTGTTCTAAAAATCCATTTAATATATGGTCCCCAGATAGGGGACGTATCAGATATTAAACTGATAAGAACAGATACTACACTTGATCTTAGCCAAAAGGCCGAGAAGCGATAACCCGAAGAGGGCGGCGGGCCCGGCTCGGGCCCGCCACCCAGGCTCCGCACAGTCGCAGCGAGCTGCCACGCGGGCCCCGGGCCTCCCTTCCGCCCGCTGCACGCCCGCCACCCACCAACCCCCAGGGCACTCCCTCTGCGGATCCCCGCGCCGGACTGCAGCCCTGCGCCGGCAGCCACGGCTGGAAAGGACCGCCCGCACCACCCCTGCGTCCAAGCCGAGCACCACCGGCTCGCACACTCTCCCCTCTCTCCGTCTCCTGCCTGCCCGCCCGCCCGCCCTCTGTCTCGACGAGGCCCGCCGGGATCGTGGCGGCGCGGCCTGAAACATTTGCATGGCTCCGCCCCCAGGGGGGGGGGGGGCAGTTCGCACCTCCGCCTCCCGCTCAACGAGATCGGCTGCTAAGCACCTGACAGACGTAGCAGTCCTTACTCTAATCTCATCTCCTCTCATCTCATCTAATCCTCTTAACCGCTACTGCTGCTGCTGGGACAAACACTCGCTCACTCTCTCTCGTCCTCGCCCTCGTCAGCCACCATCAGAGGGAGACACAAACCAAGGCATGCAAAAGAACCACAGGAGCCAGGCAGCAGCTGCAGCCGCTGCAGCACAACCGTCAGCTGGCCACGCTAACCTTCAAGCAACCAAACACACTAGCGCTTTAATCCTTCAATGCACCCTCAACCGGCATGGGCCTTCATGACCAAGGCCACACACACACACACACACACACACACACACACACACACACACACACACACACACACACACACACACACACACACACACACACACACACACACACACACACAGTTACATTACGTTCCGACGGACATTACCGCAGCACGCTTCAGTGACGTGACGTGTCGCGACCAAGAGGCACGCACGCACGCACGCACGCACTCACTGGCCTGCAACAGCGACGAGCTGGGAGGAAAGAAAGGAAGGAAGGAAGCAACCGACCCACCGGCCGACCGACCCTGGACTGCTGCCGCTGCTCCCCGGGTCGCTCGGCCCTTCCTCGGATCGTTGCTCCGCTCGGATTTGCTTTGCTTTGCTGGGTTGGGTTGGGTTCTGCTTTTGGTCACTGATAAGAGAGGTGCACCGGTCCTGGAGGTACTGCAATACCAGGTCAATGCGTGGAGTGGACAGAGCAAGCTCTTCTTCCATCTCCCTGTTCTAAAAATCCATTTAATATATGGTCCCCAGATAGGGGACGTATCAGATATTAAACTGATAAGAACAGATACTACACTTGATCTTAGCCAAAAGGCCGAGAAGCGATAACCCGAAGAGGGCGGCGGGCCCGGCTCGGGCCCGCCACCCAGGCTCCGCACAGTCGCAGCGAGCTGCCACGCGGGCCCCGGGCCTCCCTTCCGCCCGCTGCACGCCCGCCACCCACCAACCCCCAGGGCACTCCCTCTGCGGATCCCCGCGCCGGACTGCAGCCCTGCGCCGGCAGCCACGGCTGGAAAGGACCGCCCGCACCACCCCTGCGTCCAAGCCGAGCACCACCGGCTCGCACACTCTCCCCTCTCTCCGTCTCCTGCCTGCCCGCCCGCCCGCCCTCTGTCTCGACGAGGCCCGCCGGGATCGTGGCGGCGCGGCCTGAAACATTTGCATGGCTCCGCCCCCAGGGGGGGGGGGGGCAGTTCGCACCTCCGCCTCCCGCTCAACGAGATCGGCTGCTAAGCACCTGACAGACGTAGCAGTCCTTACTCTAATCTCATCTCCTCTCATCTCATCTAATCCTCTTAACCGCTACTGCTGCTGCTGGGACAAACACTCGCTCACTCTCTCTCGTCCTCGCCCTCGTCAGCCACCATCAGAGGGAGACACAAACCAAGGCATGCAAAAGAACCACAGGAGCCAGGCAGCAGCTGCAGCCGCTGCAGCACAACCGTCAGCTGGCCACGCTAACCTTCAAGCAACCAAACACACTAGCGCTTTAATCCTTCAATGCACCCTCAACCGGCATGGGCCTTCATGACCAAGGCCACACACACACACACACACACACACACACACACACACACACACACACACACACACACACACACACACACACACACACACACACACACACACACACACACACACAGTTACATTACGTTCCGACGGACATTACCGCAGCACGCTTCAGTGACGTGACGTGTCGCGACCAAGAGGCACGCACGCACGCACGCACGCACTCACTGGCCTGCAACAGCGACGAGCTGGGAGGAAAGAAAGGAAGGAAGGAAGCAACCGACCCACCGGCCGACCGACCCTGGACTGCTGCCGCTGCTCCCCGGGTCGCTCGGCCCTTCCTCGGATCGTTGCTCCGCTCGGATTTGCTTTGCTTTGCTGGGTTGGGTTGGGTTCTGCTTTTGGTCACTGATAAGAGAGGTGCACCGGTCCTGGAGGTACTGCAATACCAGGTCAATGCGTGGAGTGGACAGAGCAAGCTCTTCTTCCATCTCCCTGTTCTAAAAATCCATTTAATATATGGTCCCCAGATAGGGGACGTATCAGATATTAAACTGATAAGAACAGATACTACACTTGATCTTAGCCAAAAGGCCGAGAAGCGATAACCCGAAGAGGGCGGCGGGCCCGGCTCGGGCCCGCCACCCAGGCTCCGCACAGTCGCAGCGAGCTGCCACGCGGGCCCCGGGCCTCCCTTCCGCCCGCTGCACGCCCGCCACCCACCAACCCCCAGGGCACTCCCTCTGCGGATCCCCGCGCCGGACTGCAGCCCTGCGCCGGCAGCCACGGCTGGAAAGGACCGCCCGCACCACCCCTGCGTCCAAGCCGAGCACCACCGGCTCGCACACTCTCCCCTCTCTCCGTCTCCTGCCTGCCCGCCCGCCCGCCCTCTGTCTCGACGAGGCCCGCCGGGATCGTGGCGGCGCGGCCTGAAACATTTGCATGGCTCCGCCCCCAGGGGGGGGGGGGGCAGTTCGCACCTCCGCCTCCCGCTCAACGAGATCGGCTGCTAAGCACCTGACAGACGTAGCAGTCCTTACTCTAATCTCATCTCCTCTCATCTCATCTAATCCTCTTAACCGCTACTGCTGCTGCTGGGACAAACACTCGCTCACTCTCTCTCGTCCTCGCCCTCGTCAGCCACCATCAGAGGGAGACACAAACCAAGGCATGCAAAAGAACCACAGGAGCCAGGCAGCAGCTGCAGCCGCTGCAGCACAACCGTCAGCTGGCCACGCTAACCTTCAAGCAACCAAACACACTAGCGCTTTAATCCTTCAATGCACCCTCAACCGGCATGGGCCTTCATGACCAAGGCCACACACACACACACACACACACACACACACACACACACACACACACACACACACACACACACACACACACACACACACACACACACACACACACACACACACAGTTACATTACGTTCCGACGGACATTACCGCAGCACGCTTCAGTGACGTGACGTGTCGCGACCAAGAGGCACGCACGCACGCACGCACGCACTCACTGGCCTGCAACAGCGACGAGCTGGGAGGAAAGAAAGGAAGGAAGGAAGCAACCGACCCACCGGCCGACCGACCCTGGACTGCTGCCGCTGCTCCCCGGGTCGCTCGGCCCTTCCTCGGATCGTTGCTCCGCTCGGATTTGCTTTGCTTTGCTGGGTTGGGTTGGGTTCTGCTTTTGGTCACTGATAAGAGAGGTGCACCGGTCCTGGAGGTACTGCAATACCAGGTCAATGCGTGGAGTGGACAGAGCAAGCTCTTCTTCCATCTCCCTGTTCTAAAAATCCATTTAATATATGGTCCCCAGATAGGGGACGTATCAGATATTAAACTGATAAGAACAGATACTACACTTGATCTTAGCCAAAAGGCCGAGAAGCGATAACCCGAAGAGGGCGGCGGGCCCGGCTCGGGCCCGCCACCCAGGCTCCGCACAGTCGCAGCGAGCTGCCACGCGGGCCCCGGGCCTCCCTTCCGCCCGCTGCACGCCCGCCACCCACCAACCCCCAGGGCACTCCCTCTGCGGATCCCCGCGCCGGACTGCAGCCCTGCGCCGGCAGCCACGGCTGGAAAGGACCGCCCGCACCACCCCTGCGTCCAAGCCGAGCACCACCGGCTCGCACACTCTCCCCTCTCTCCGTCTCCTGCCTGCCCGCCCGCCCGCCCTCTGTCTCGACGAGGCCCGCCGGGATCGTGGCGGCGCGGCCTGAAACATTTGCATGGCTCCGCCCCCAGGGGGGGGGGGGGGCAGTTCGCACCTCCGCCTCCCGCTCAACGAGATCGGCTGCTAAGCACCTGACAGACGTAGCAGTCCTTACTCTAATCTCATCTCCTCTCATCTCATCTAATCCTCTTAACCGCTACTGCTGCTGCTGGGACAAACACTCGCTCACTCTCTCTCGTCCTCGCCCTCGTCAGCCACCATCAGAGGGAGACACAAACCAAGGCATGCAAAAGAACCACAGGAGCCAGGCAGCAGCTGCAGCCGCTGCAGCACAACCGTCAGCTGGCCACGCTAACCTTCAAGCAACCAAACACACTAGCGCTTTAATCCTTCAATGCACCCTCAACCGGCATGGGCCTTCATGACCAAGGCCACACACACACACACACACACACACACACACACACACACACACACACACACACACACACACACACACACACACACACACACACACACACACACACACACACACAGTTACATTACGTTCCGACGGACATTACCGCAGCACGCTTCAGTGACGTGACGTGTCGCGACCAAGAGGCACGCACGCACGCACGCACGCACTCACTGGCCTGCAACAGCGACGAGCTGGGAGGAAAGAAAGGAAGGAAGGAAGCAACCGACCCACCGGCCGACCGACCCTGGACTGCTGCCGCTGCTCCCCGGGTCGCTCGGCCCTTCCTCGGATCGTTGCTCCGCTCGGATTTGCTTTGCTTTGCTGGGTTGGGTTGGGTTCTGCTTTTGGTCACTGATAAGAGAGGTGCACCGGTCCTGGAGGTACTGCAATACCAGGTCAATGCGTGGAGTGGACAGAGCAAGCTCTTCTTCCATCTCCCTGTTCTAAAAATCCATTTAATATATGGTCCCCAGATAGGGGACGTATCAGATATTAAACTGATAAGAACAGATACTACACTTGATCTTAGCCAAAAGGCCGAGAAGCGATAACCCGAAGAGGGCGGCGGGCCCGGCTCGGGCCCGCCACCCAGGCTCCGCACAGTCGCAGCGAGCTGCCACGCGGGCCCCGGGCCTCCCTTCCGCCCGCTGCACGCCCGCCACCCACCAACCCCCAGGGCACTCCCTCTGCGGATCCCCGCGCCGGACTGCAGCCCTGCGCCGGCAGCCACGGCTGGAAAGGGACCGCCCGCACCACCCCTGCGTCCAAGCCGAGCACCACCGGCTCGCACACTCTCCCCTCTCTCCGTCTCCTGCCTGCCCGCCCGCCCGCCCTCTGTCTCGACGAGGCCCGCCGGGATCGTGGCGGCGCGGCCTGAAACATTTGCATGGCTCCGCCCCCAGGGGGGGGGGGGGCAGTTCGCACCTCCGCCTCCCGCTCAACGAGATCGGCTGCTAAGCACCTGACAGACGTAGCAGTCCTTACTCTAATCTCATCTCCTCTCATCTCATCTAATCCTCTTAACCGCTACTGCTGCTGCTGGGACAAACACTCGCTCACTCTCTCTCGTCCTCGCCCTCGTCAGCCACCATCAGAGGGAGACACAAACCAAGGCATGCAAAAGAACCACAGGAGCCAGGCAGCAGCTGCAGCCGCTGCAGCACAACCGTCAGCTGGCCACGCTAACCTTCAAGCAACCAAACACACTAGCGCTTTAATCCTTCAATGCACCCTCAACCGGCATGGGCCTTCATGACCAAGGCCACACACACACACACACACACACACACACACACACACACACACACACACACACACACACACACACACACACACACACACACACACACACACACACACACACACAGTTACATTACGTTCCGACGGACATTACCGCAGCACGCTTCAGTGACGTGACGTGTCGCGACCAAGAGGCACGCACGCACGCACGCACGCACTCACTGGCCTGCAACAGCGACGAGCTGGGAGGAAAGAAAGGAAGGAAGGAAGCAACCGACCCACCGGCCGACCGACCCTGGACTGCTGCCGCTGCTCCCCGGGTCGCTCGGCCCTTCCTCGGATCGTTGCTCCGCTCGGATTTGCTTTGCTTTGCTGGGTTGGGTTGGGTTCTGCTTTTGGTCACTGATAAGAGAGGTGCACCGGTCCTGGAGGTACTGCAATACCAGGTCAATGCGTGGAGTGGACAGAGCAAGCTCTTCTTCCATCTCCCTGTTCTAAAAATCCATTTAATATATGGTCCCCAGATAGGGGACGTATCAGATATTAAACTGATAAGAACAGATACTACACTTGATCTTAGCCAAAAGGCCGAGAAGCGATAACCCGAAGAGGGCGGCGGGCCCGGCTCGGGCCCGCCACCCAGGCTCCGCACAGTCGCAGCGAGCTGCCACGCGGGCCCCGGGCCTCCCTTCCGCCCGCTGCACGCCCGCCACCCACCAACCCCCAGGGCACTCCCTCTGCGGATCCCCGCGCCGGACTGCAGCCCTGCGCCGGCAGCCACGGCTGGAAAGGACCGCCCGCACCACCCCTGCGTCCAAGCCGAGCACCACCGGCTCGCACACTCTCCCCTCTCTCCGTCTCCTGCCTGCCCGCCCGCCCGCCCTCTGTCTCGACGAGGCCCGCCGGGATCGTGGCGGCGCGGCCTGAAACATTTGCATGGCTCCGCCCCCAGGGGGGGGGGGGGCAGTTCGCACCTCCGCCTCCCGCTCAACGAGATCGGCTGCTAAGCACCTGACAGACGTAGCAGTCCTTACTCTAATCTCATCTCCTCTCATCTCATCTAATCCTCTTAACCGCTACTGCTGCTGCTGGGACAAACACTCGCTCACTCTCTCTCGTCCTCGCCCTCGTCAGCCACCATCAGAGGGAGACACAAACCAAGGCATGCAAAAGAACCACAGGAGCCAGGCAGCAGCTGCAGCCGCTGCAGCACAACCGTCAGCTGGCCACGCTAACCTTCAAGCAACCAAACACACTAGCGCTTTAATCCTTCAATGCACCCTCAACCGGCATGGGCCTTCATGACCAAGGCCACACACCACACACACACACACACACACACACACACACACACACACACACACACACACACACACACACACACACACACACACACACACACACACACACACACACAGTTACATTACGTTCCGACGGACATTACCGCAGCACGCTTCAGTGACGTGACGTGTCGCGACCAAGAGGCACGCACGCACGCACGCACGCACTCACTGGCCTGCAACAGCGACGAGCTGGGAGGAAAGAAAGGAAGGAAGGAAGCAACCGACCCACCGGCCGACCGACCCTGGACTGCTGCCGCTGCTCCCCGGGTCGCTCGGCCCTTCCTCGGATCGTTGCTCCGCTCGGATTTGCTTTGCTTTGCTGGGTTGGGTTGGGTTCTGCTTTTGGTCACTGATAAGAGAGGTGCACCGGTCCTGGAGGTACTGCAATACCAGGTCAATGCGTGGAGTGGACAGAGCAAGCTCTTCTTCCATCTCCCTGTTCTAAAAATCCATTTAATATATGGTCCCCAGATAGGGGACGTATCAGATATTAAACTGATAAGAACAGATACTACACTTGATCTTAGCCAAAAGGCCGAGAAGCGATAACCCGAAGAGGGCGGCGGGCCCGGCTCGGGCCCGCCACCCAGGCTCCGCACAGTCGCAGCGAGCTGCCACGCGGGCCCCCGGGCCTCCCTTCCGCCCGCTGCACGCCCGCCACCCACCAACCCCCAGGGCACTCCCTCTGCGGATCCCCGCGCCGGACTGCAGCCCTGCGCCGGCAGCCACGGCTGGAAAGGACCGCCCGCACCACCCCTGCGTCCAAGCCGAGCACCACCGGCTCGCACACTCTCCCCTCTCTCCGTCTCCTGCCTGCCCGCCCGCCCGCCCTCTGTCTCGACGAGGCCCGCCGGGATCGTGGCGGCGCGGCCTGAAACATTTGCATGGCTCCGCCCCCAGGGGGGGGGGGGGCAGTTCGCACCTCCGCCTCCCGCTCAACGAGATCGGCTGCTAAGCACCTGACAGACGTAGCAGTCCTTACTCTAATCTCATCTCCTCTCATCTCATCTAATCCTCTTAACCGCTACTGCTGCTGCTGGGACAAACACTCGCTCACTCTCTCTCGTCCTCGCCCTCGTCAGCCACCATCAGAGGGAGACACAAACCAAGGCATGCAAAAGAACCACAGGAGCCAGGCAGCAGCTGCAGCCGCTGCAGCACAACCGTCAGCTGGCCACGCTAACCTTCAAGCAACCAAACACACTAGCGCTTTAATCCTTCAATGCACCCTCAACCGGCATGGGCCTTCATGACCAAGGCCACACACACACACACACACACACACACACACACACACACACACACACACACACACACACACACACACACACACACACACACACACACACACACACACACACACAGTTACATTACGTTCCGACGGACATTACCG